>JABTTQ020003044.1:0-240702 GCA_016081115.2 Rehmannia glutinosa | reverse complement strand
ATCCATTGACCCATCATGCCACAATAAAATTGTTGCACAATTAATGGAGGTCCCTTAAATTTACTCATATTGTAGTTGGAGTCCGCAAATATTTCAATTGGTCACCATTATTCAATTGACCCAAACTAATGTTCCACATTGTACATTAAGTAGACACAACTTCTATTTTGGTCTCTGGCGGACGCAACATTTTATATATTGGGGCGAAGTAAAGGAAATATAATAATGAGGGCTGAATATAAAATATTCTTATTAATAATTTAAATTTTAAAATGATATATAGTAATAAAAATAAATTTAGAAATTTATGGGGTTCACCCCTGATCTTGGTCATATTAATATCACTGAAATAACTAGTAGGGTCGTGACCCGATCTTTTGAGGGGCCCATAATGAAAAAGGAAAAAAAAAAAAGTTTTTATGGAGATATAAAAATAAGAATATCACACACAATGACAATGCTTTAAAAATATATACGAGTGGTAAATACACAAAAATAGGGTTATCCGGATCAAAAACTTAAAAAAATCGTATAAATCTTAACTAAAATATTTTTTAACAAAAAAACAATTTTAGACAATTTTTTCCAAAAACATTTTTTTTTGGGAGAGGGGCGATTGGCCCCTTCCTCCGCCATTGATTACACATACAATTTTTTATTTTTCATCATCCAAAGTATTAAAACTTGAAAGAGTGCACCACTAACAAACATACAAAAAACGATGAAATAGTTTATTTAAAAAACTTAGATCTTCTAGCATTTTCAGAAACAAAATTATCAATAAGGTCTTCAAATTCAAGTTAAGTTTTTCTAACATCTCATTTTCAATGCATATAGGACATAGTTGAACGCAAATTATTACTTTATCAATTTTAATTATGAAAATCTTGTTCTTTGTTGAGATCTCAATTATTATTAGCGATCTAGTTTTATTAGAGATCGATATATAAGCACTAATTTCACTACAAGAAATCTACTTGAATAGCGGGATTTTTGTTCGCCTTATTTTTAGCTCCACCGCAAGTGTACGGTGTAGTTTATAGAATAGGGTAAGCAAGGTCGTATCCACGGAGACTAATAAATTAATATGCTAAGTATTGATCTAAGATAGTCTTATTTTTATTTAGACGATCGAAATTGGATGATTGTTGTATTGAGGTTAAGACAATTTAAATCACTAAAACACAAGATTAAGATAATACAAATTATAGAAGTATCAAGATAATGAAATGAATTTCCGAGTTAAGGTTTCGATTAATAATCCTCTTGTTATCAGGTTTAATCAAGCCGTTATTATCAATATCCCTATAAGACGATCACAAAGCTATTTTATCCTCTCTCTCGAGATGCATATAAAACGTGGATTGAAATACTTATGCTAGCATCTCTACTCAACATGAAGCATTGAACTCCCAAAAGTTTAAAAGATCAAATCCTCACAAATATTTACAAACCTATCGATTCATGCAAATATTTGTGTCGAGTATTCAAGATCTAATATTGAAACTCATCTCGAATTATGAATCAATATATCAAACAAGTTAAATCATTGATCAAGTGATAAAACAAGAATAACCTCAAAATACTCAAATAGGCTTCAAGATAATAACTACAACTAAGATTAAAACATCCAACAAAGAGTTCATTAATCTACTTCCAAAACCCGGAAATCTCAAGAGTTTAGCTACACATGATTTCTAAACAACTCATAAACAAATTGTTCAAAGACATTACAAATGAAAATGAAATATTGCAACTAAAAGAGAAGCAAGAAAAACTTAGGAAAGTCGACAATCTCTCGATATATCTCCGTTCCTCAAGCTCCGATGCAACCCGATTGTCTCCTTGATGTCTTCTTCAAGAATAGACCACTTGTCTTGTGTTGTAGATCCCAAAAATGCGAATATCCTTGTGTGCGCCCCCCAAAGCCTTTTTATACCCACTTCGCCAGTTTAGGGCATAATCTTTGCGCGACATTATTCTAGGATTCAGTAGCAGACGCACGGGTGGTGCGTCGAGCACGGGCTACCGTCGCCATCCGTTGAAATCATCCGGTCTCGAGAGCGCACGGGTCATGCGTCGATGCACGGTCTACCCGTGCGCCATGCAAGCTCAAATTTTCTTCCTTCCCGGGGGTGTACGGGTGGTGCTAAAGCACGCCCAACCCGTGCGCTCCCATTATTTTCTTTATACGCTCATCTTTCGCTCTTTTTGGCTTCACTTTTCATATACTCACTCAATCCTCCGTGTTTCCACTTTGCTATCCTCGTATTTGTATTCAATTTGCTTCAAATATCATAAAATTCCTACAAAATAAGCAAAGTGTAATATCTTTTCCACAAGAAGTGAATATGTAACATTTAACGCGAGTATGTACATGTTTACCCATCATTATAGCCTTAAATACGCCTCAAAATACATGCAAAACTCACACCCATCAATTTTAGCGACGATCGTATGCGTCGCTAATAATAAAACGAGAATAGCGGCGGAATAACGACGTTTCTTTCCAAAATAATTTGAAAAAATATTTCACTATATAGCAACATAATAGCGGCGGATTAGCGGCGGAAATACAAACGGATAATGATCTGCGTTAATCCGTAGCTAAAGGTCGAATTACAAACGAATTTAGCATCGAATATTATATCCATCGCTAACAAGGTTACTAAAATTTAAAAAACTAGGAAAACAATTTGCGACGGATACAATCCATCGCTATATAATTAAAAAATCAATTTAGCAACGGATATAATCCGTTGCTATCCCATAAATGAATTTTAAGTTGAGAAATTGGAAAAAATGATTTGCGACGGATAAAATTTGTTGCTAAATAATAACATATTCAAATTAGCGACGGGAACTTCCGTTGCTAATGTTTAAAACAAAAGTTAATTAATGCAATTTAGCGACGGATTATTCCGTCGCTAACTTTAGCAACGATTTGTCCGTCCGCTAAGTCAATCCGTCCGTCATTCTCGCTCTAATTCATGATTGGCGATGGATTTTTAATATTTTAGCGACAAATTTTTTTCGTCGCTATTTAGTAACGGGATAATCGAATCCATCGCTAAGGAATTAACGACGAGTTAAATAAAGACGGAAAAAATCCGTTTGCTAAACATTTTAGCAACGGATTTAATTTCCGCCGCTATTTTGCGATTTTCTTGTAGTGGGTTAATTAACCAAGTTTTTAAAGGGGTGAAGACCTACATGCTTGTGGGTTTGGTTCAAATGACTCACCAGCGCGTCTTGTGGCCGCCGCCATTGTCGCCAGCCGACTCGTCTCGGCTCGACCTAGTTTGGAGTGCGGGTGCGGGTCGTGGGCCTGGGCACGAGCTTAGGTATGAGCACGGGTCATACGTCACGCCGTAGCTTTGCCATTTTTCGTTTGTATCGGCCTTGACAAAGTGCGCCAGTCGTGCGTCCATGCGAAGTGAAGAACAAATCGCGTCGATTCGTTCAAAGCCTGTCTTTTCGAGCGAAAAGACGCGATCTTTCCGTCGAGGTACCTGAGGCCTATAATAATCGACCCCTGCAGATGAAAAATGATACGAAAATCTTCAGATAATTAGCCTGTCATTCTGCATTCAAGCATATTGACTTCCCTCCTTCAAAAGCTTGAAAGTTCGGACACTTTTGTTGTTATTTGAAGTTCGGTTTTGCTAGTCTTTGCTAAATCGAATAGTAAAGTCGTTGTATCTTAGAGACGAGCGCTGGAACCGTAAGCACTCGGTATACGGGGCATTTTTGTCTTGCGGAGACTGAATATAATTCAGGCTTCGACTTAGCCATACACTTATTCTCTTAGCCATTTTCCGAAAACAGAAACCATATATTTTTACCCAACATATCGTCCATCCTCGAATAGATTGGATATTTGTGGTTGAATTCTATGACAAGGGATGAGTTGCGTCTAGGGTGTTCAATTAACCGATTTTTTTCGGTTAACCATTAAACAAATTAATTCGGTTAATTCGGTCGAAAACTAAATTACTTTGGTTCGCGAATGGTCCAAGATTTTGACAAATTTTGGTTAACGGTTAATTTGGTTCGAAATTAAAATTAACCAAAATATTATATTGACAATATATTTTATATATAATTATAATTATAATTGTATATCATATATATATATATATATCATATTTTTATACATTTGTATCTATTTTAAGAAATCTCGGTTAACTCGGTTAATCGAATTTAAATAAATAACCGAAATACCTTTTGGTTCGGTTAATTCGATAAATATAATTTTGATTTGGTTAATTGGTTTCATCAATTAGCAAATTTGGTTAATTCGATTTTCAATATTTCGATTAAAGGTGATTCGAATTAACTGAATGAATACTTAGTTGCATCACAAGTGTCATGAATTAATAGAATGACTGTACATACGTGTAATCCAAGTTTATCTCATTGGGGAATTGTAATTTTGAATATCAATCTATTTTGCAATTTAATCTAACAATAAAAAAAGATGTGGCAATTAGCAAAATATACATAAACTGTCCAAAGATATTTCCATACAAGAATGGTCTAAAATATGACAAATATGTTTTTCCATTGCCAAGAGAAATAATTTGTAGTTCATTCATATTAAAAGATTAATATACTTGGATTTGGATGATATTATTAATAATACTTACTTGAATAAAGCAAGAAAACTTGCTATTTGCCAGGTAAGGGTAAACGCGGTATTACCCCATACTAGTATACCACCCATGTGATGCACAGAGTGTAATATAATAAAGTATTGTGTAATTTGATATTAAAAATTGATATATTATAGGGGGATGAGATCTCGTGTGGCAGTTTCTTACCGTGTAGCAGCGTGAATTGATCTCCTCCATCCCCACCTTTTATTCAATGGTCCAGATTGCTATTAAAAATAACTAGTTTATCAATTAACTAATAGGTGGAAAAGGCATAATAGTAACTAGGAAAATTCCATAAATCACGCCCCTACAATCAAGGAATTGATTAATATCACGTTTTCATAACTGAAATTATGCACCATTTTAATAGCTGAACTCGCGTGCACCTATTATAGGAATGGTAATGGAGCGGGATAAAGCGGGATATCCCAACACCTATCCCGACCATGTCCATTGAATTGGGGAATGGTTGCGGGATGATATGTCTTGACCGAACATAATAATTTAAGATTTATTAACTTATTATTATGATACTAATTTGATACATTTTCACAAAACATTATGTTAAACATCCAATAATAGATTAAAACTTTAGAAAAATGAAAAAAAAATAAAGAAAACAAATTGATTATATATTTGAAGCAAGTTTATACACCTATTGAAAAACACTTGTTGAGTTGTCTAAAACTTTAAAAGTTATATGTTTACTTAATAATTTAATAACAGTTTGAGTAAATATATATATATATATATATATATATGTGTGTGTGTGTGTGTGTGTATGTAATATGAGGGTCGAATCAAGATTGTAAAAGATGATTAGTATGATATATTACACGTCAAAAACTAATAAAAAATGAAAAAACTTATTAAATTTTTAAAAATAAAAATAAAAAGATAAATATAATAATTAATGTAGTGTAACACATATTAGGAAAATCAATTAATATAGTACACATAATTGGAAAGCGTAAAATTACAAATACTTTTTATCTTCTTTTTCCAAACATTTATTAGTTTTTATAGCAATGAAAAATAGGCGGAAAATTTTTATGGTTTACTATTTTGAGAATAGTCCTTTTTTATATTTATAGATACGAAAACTAGATCATGCACTGCAAATATACATAGGGTGCAAAAATTAGCATCCCTACTCAAATAATGTTGGGAATCGAATAATAGTCCTGGTCCAATAGTTAAAACTCTCATGTCGAGATTAGATGTTTGAGTTTGATTCCCACCACTCCGTCACCTCCTGTACTAAAAAAAAAGGTCAAATAATATTTATGAGCATGTTCAAATTGGGGTGAGATCTCATGTTCCACTTTTCCTATTCCACTCCCTATCCCATACTTTAGATGAATGACACATGCACAATTGTGACATCATGGTGACATCATCATATACACGTATCATTCATCTGATGTAGTGTAATAAGAGTGGAATAGGGAAAATAGAACATGAAATCTTATTCCGTTCAAATTTTCACTAGTATATATTTGCTCCCAACACACACGTACGCGCCGTTTTATCACAATTAATTTTGAATTTCTACAATCTGATCTTTGATGCAGCATGTTGTGTGCATGGGCTGGTCCGAATTTCCTATGATATTTCATCTAATATATTTTTCAATACTCCAGATGATTGTCAGGTATAGAATAATGATATCAACATATATCTAAAGAATTGAAACACCGGATGAAATAAGATCCATTGTGATGCATGGACCAATAGTAATATTTATACACTGAAACAAACCACACAAATAAGTGGCGCACGTCCCAAAAAAGAACCTCTCAAATAAAATATCACCAAATTTTTCTCTTCTTGAAGCTCTCCCACTCTGCAACAATGGCGCCACATTCCCCACCGATCTATTTCATCGTACATCTCATCTTATTCACTACACACCTCATTTTTCGAATTCTCTTTTCCTTTTTTTTTTTGCTTTTTCTATATATTGATTCCTTACTTCCGGATATTTTCTCTTATTGGTTGGAAGAAGCACGAGAACAACGAAGATACTTTTGGTAGCGGTGCATCCACATGCATCGCATTATGGATAAGTTGCCTCAGGAAATGGATGTTGAGGTATTTCTTTCGTTAAACCCTCACTTTTCCCCTATAATGAAATCGAGATCAGTTCTGAACTCTCCTATTCGGAATACTAATCTGATTCCTTGTGAGAAGATCCAAATTGCTTCAACTTATGATAATCATGTCCCAACCTTCTCTGAGATTGTCACTAATACTTATAATACTGGCGATCAAACGTCTCTCATATTTTCGGATTGTTCGAATTCATTTGGATATATAAATGTAGAAATTGATAAACGTGTTCTTTCATTTTCTAAATACATCAAAGTTAGATAATAAATGAAAATTGGCTCTTGTTGGTAAATACTCTCATGGTATCCCAGAGGTTAAACATTTGCATGCGTCTTTAGATCTCCTTAAGTTGCATGGATCTGTTGATGTCAAAATTCTTAACATTAGACATGTTTTACGGTTTTCTCTCACCACGAGGACTTGGCTAAATTTGGATGAAGCTTGTTTGGTTCATCAATGGGATGCCAATGCGTATCTTCAAATGGAGTCCTAAGTTTTCAATTAGGAAAGAGTCTTCCATTGTGTTTATTTGGGTTAAACTTCCGGCCTAACTATTCGCCGCTGTTAGATAAAAAAAAGGCTTTATTGATACGTCTTTGTTAGGACAACCTCTGCACTTGATAAACAAACATCTACTTGTTCTAGATTTTTATGCTAGAATTTGTATAGGAGTGGATTTATCTCTTCCTAAACAGGAAACTATATGTTTCAAATATGACTCTGAAATGAGAACACAGAAAGTTATATATGAATTCTATCCTTAATTATGTAATGGTTGCTATCACATTGGGCATTACCTTGATAAATGTTATACATTTGGTAATGCACCCAAACCTGAGAAGCACCCTTCTGTTCCCCTTCCTACTGCTATAGACTCACCTCAATTAAATGCTCAATCTATAGAGGTTGACCCTTCCCTCAACTCTGTTGTCTCTCCTCCTCAAAATCCTACAGAGGAGCATGTTTCTCCTCTGCAAGAGGAACATACTTGGATACAAAGCCTGGGAAACAAGTCCTTAGTGCTGTAAGTGACTCCCAGGCAACTCCTATGTCAACTTCGTATCAGTTTGAACATCTCTCCCCTTGTGATGAAGACAATGTCTGTGATATGGATAACAACAATCATATTCTCCATGCGCCTCTATCTTGTGATTCACAAGTTAATAAAGATTTTGAATCTGTGAGTGCTCTTGAGGAACTTTTTCCTTTACCTAATGGCATTCAACTGCCACAAAATTAGGTAGAGAACTCTTCATACTGTCTTAAAAAGATTGATAGTCCTCCTGACATGCCCTCAGAGAGTGATACTATCCATGACCCCGATTACTCTTCTATGAATCTGGATCAAGTACATTTCTCCCACCCCGATTTTGTGTCTAAGGATCTTGTGTCTCAAAAACAAGTTGCCCTACACAGACAGGGTAAATCTGTCCCCTAAAAGTAATAGAAAAGGACCTGATAAGCCTATTAGGCCTATTAGAACCAAACCTAAAAAGAAAATATTACTGTAACTCATTGATTTGGAATGTTAGGGGTATTCATAAAACCCCTACTCTAAACCATGTATATCCGCTTTCTGACGACTTCATCATATTCAACTCTTGGCTATTTTGGAGCCTATGTCTACTCCTGACTTTTCCTGGTACTATTAAAAGCTTGGTTTTCAACATGGATATGGCAATGTTTCCAATAAAAACTGGGTGTTTTGGGTTCATGCTTTAGAGGTCCAAATTTTAGGGTTCTTGAGCAGATTGTTGAATTTTTGTCACTTTTGGAGCCTTTTCTATTAAAATTCACAAATCTTTTGTGTATGCTAAAAGTACTAGAATAGATATGAGGATCGTGGGAGGACTTAAGACTAATGGCTCACTCTATTCAGGGATAGTCCTTGGATTGTAGGTGGAGATTTCAATTGTTTCTTGATCGAATCGGGAGAGTAGGCGAATAATAATATAACTTTTGACATGATTGAATCGGTCAAATGGTTAGTGACACGGCCTTATTGACATAGGTTTTCGGGAGATCAAATGCATACTTGGTTAGAAATGATTTGAAAGAGAGACTTGATAGAGTTTTTGTGAACAATAAATGTCATGACAATTTCCTAAATCTAGGGTTATTCACCTTCCTAGGGTGAAGTCGATCATGCTCCTCTTTTATTTACTTTGCTCATATGTCCATCTCTAAGCATCCTGCTTTGTGTTTAGATACATGAAGATGTGGTCTAGGCACTCCGACTTCCTTGCCAATGTTTCTCGGGTTTGGCAACCTCCTACCGATTTTCTAGGTATGAGAAACTTGTATCATAAGTTGATCGAGTCAAGCAAAGATTAAAGTGGTGGAATAAAAATATATTTGGAGATATCTTTGAAAATCTAAAAGTAGGCGAGGCTCAAGTTGTTTTTCGCACGAGAGCACTTATGATCTTGATTCCTCCCCTAGTAACTGAGTGCTCTTAATAAAGCTATGATTGAATTAGTTCTTGCCACTAAGATTGAAGAAGATTTCCGCATCGTAAATCTTCATGCAAATGGATAGTGGAAGAGGAGAGAAATATTGCGTATTTTCATAATTTGGTCAAGTATAAAAGGACTAAGGCTAGGATTCACAATATTATGGACAATGGGACCTTGCTTACCACCGATAATGATATTTAGGCCTCTCGTAGGAGGTTCTTTTCTAATCACTTTTCCAACTCTTTTAATTGTCTTTGCTTTCACCGACTCTCACCTTATTCCTAAGCTCCCGAGTCTCACTTTCGTCCGTGTGATTATCGTCTATTGAGGAGGTTAAACATGATGTTTTTATTAATCCTAATAGTGATCTTTGGCTTTGATGGATTTTCTCGCCCATTTTTCGGACATCTTTGAATATCATTCAACAAAATGTGTGGGATGTTGTGAAAGACTTCTTTGATGGACATCCCTTTCCTAAAAGCTTCACCTCCACCATCATTGTTCTCGATTCTTAAGAAACCCCACCCTTAGAATTGGTCGATTATCGACCAACCATCAGGTAATGTTACTAATAAGATCATCACTAAATCTTAAATAATAGATTGGCTACCCTCTTCCTTCTCACGATTTTCCCCTTTCAAAGTGGCTTTATAAAGGGAGACTCGCCGATGACAATGTGCTTCTTGCACAAGAACTCCATCCATTCCATCTCTCTCCACACTAAAAGCAACAATGTTGCTACTAAACTTGACATGATCAAAACCTATGACAATGTTCAATGGCCATTTCTTTTGGATATCCCTAATCTGATGGGATTTCCTCCTAGGTGGATTGATTACATCCATAATTGCCTGTCTAATATATGGTTTGCTGTGTTGGTGAATGGCTATCCTGCTGGATATTTTAAATCTGAGAAAGGGCTAAGACAAGAGGATCCAATATTCCCTAGCCTCTTTGTGATTGCTGTTGAATACCTCTCTAGAGGCCTCACTGACCTGTTCTACAAAATCCCTCAATGTAATATAATTCCAATGGGGGCTTCTTTGTGTCTCATCTTGCCTATGTTGATGATTTTATCATCTTCACCAATGACTAGGATCATACTCTTATCCTTCTAACTCAATTTCTTGATCAGTATTGTGATGTCACTGGTCAAAAGATAAATAAAAGCAAGAGTGCTTTTATTATGAATCAACATACTCCTCAACATCATATAACTAGAGCTGCCTCTATTACTCATTTTTGTCATTAGGATCTCCCTATCTCGTATCTTGGTTCTCCCCTGTATAAAGGCCACAAAAAAGGGATCCTTTTTCACTCCATCATTGATAAAATGCATATCAAAATTAAGGGCTGGGAATGGAATTTTTTTTCTTTTGGGGGTAGACTTATGCTTATAACGAGTACTCTTGGTATTATGTTCCTTCATCTTATTCTTGTGATTAAACCCCTAAGTATATTGTTCATAAGCTTGAACAAATAATGGCTCGATTCTTCTAGGGTTCCAATGATTCTCAAAAAAGAATTCATTGGATTTCCGGAGAAAAATCTGAGAACATATGTTGAAGCCTTTTCTATGAAACTTTGGTGGTTTCTTAGGGATCAAAATTCCCTTTGGTCCAAGTCTATGTATGCCAAATATATTAGTGACTAGCCTCGCTCTTATTGCTCTCATATCTCCTCTTGATAGTCTTGTTAGACTAGGTAAGATTAGGAGTAGTATGCAATGCCATACTACTTGGAGTGTGGGGGATGGTAGAATAAGTTTTTGGCATGATATTTGGTATAGTGATGCTCCTCCCACTCCCCTTATCCCGAATTTATGGAAGGCACTTTGGCGGTTCTTTGTTGATTTTTTGGGACCAATAAACTTAGGATTTCTATAGGTTCGACAAATTGTTGGACCTACTTGGGCCACCAATATTTGCCAAATTCCTATTTCCTTAACTAACTCTGATGTTGCTAGATGGAAACATCCTCTCATGGATACTTCTCCCTCTCATCTGCTTGGCATATTTTTAGAAATCAATTTCCATATAATACCATTTGTGCTAAAATTTGGAACCCACTTCTTACTTCATCAATGTCTATTTTTCTGTGGAGACTTACATAATAGACTGCTTGTGGATACTTTGTTACAATACAGAGGTGTCTCTTGCCTCAAAATGCTGGTGATGTATCTTTTTCTCTCCTACCTTCCGATAGTTTTTGCACTAAAAAAACACTTGCGCATCTTTTCTTATTCAATACATAGGTGCAACAAGTGTGGTGACATTTTGCAGGGTGGCTGAGAGTCACAATTCCACACACCGAGCACATTAATTCTTTTCTTTCAAGCTGGCATAGTTGTTCACCATTCACACACACTATGCACATATCATTTATTTTTTCATGCCTTATTTGCTGGTTCATATGGAAAGCTAGAAACAATGCCAAACATGAGAACTTCACTTTTGATTCAAAGAGGATTACCCATAACAATCAATCACATCTTTAGAGTCATTTGATCAAGCATAATTTTCTGGAAAGGTGTTGAAGATATTGCATGTTCTTCTAGTTTTACCTTCAACAGACAAAGAAGAATCATTCATACCCCTGTGTATTGGACACTTTCCTTCACATGGATATTACAAGTTGAATATTGATGGGACTTTTAAGGCTGCTAATAATATTGCAGGAATGAGAAGGGTTCTGAGGGATTAGAGTGAAAAAATCATTCTTGCCTTTTTTGCTCCAGTCCCCAATTGTACCAATAGCCTAATTGATGAGTTCTGAGCACTTGACATTGGATTATCTCTCATGTCTACACAACAACTTCAGTCACTATGGGTTGAGTCAGATTCTTTCATCTTGGTTAACACTCTAACCAGAAACCTTAATGGTAATTGGTTCATCAGAACCAAGTCATCAGAATTAGAAACATATTGCCCCAAGATAGAAAGATATCCCATATTCATAGAGAAGGCAACATGGTGGGAGATTTGCTTGCTAACATGGGATGTTCTTCTCCTACCTTAACCATCTTCCAACCCCATCAACTCCCACGATTGATCATTGGAGCTAGTAGAATTGATACACTTGGACTTCCATACTTTCGAATAAAGAGAAAGACCAATTGAGGCATTATGTTCTTCTTGTTAATAGATTGAGTTATGTTAGATAGATTCATTGTATAGGTCTTTTATGGATTCCTTAGAATTAGTAATATACAGGTTGGGGGTCATTGCCTAACTCCTACACCCTCATTGTGTGTTCTTATACAAAAAAAAAGTGGCGTACGTCGGCCACTCAGTGACTTTTTAGTGGTGTTTTTTTTTCATAAACTTATATTATAAAAATACAAAGTCAAAGACAGAAAATCAATATATAATATTTAAATTTATTTAAAATATTATGGATCTCGCACCATTCTTATTTCTCGCACTTTGTACACACATCATCTTTTTATATTTGTAATATTCAACATGAACACCACACCAACAAATATAAATAATATAATTATTAGAATAGTAAAATAATAATATTATTGCATAAGATAGAACCAAACATTAATCTCATAGATTTACTGAAAAAAAGCACTCAAAATTATTTACTTTACTAATAGAAATATATTCTCAATTTTCACATAAATCTCAATATATATAGAACTTAAAATCTGTTTATTATTAGGGATGGCAATGGGGTGGGGTAGATATCTCAATACCCAAACCCTTCCCCGTCCTCTCCATAGGGCGAGTTGATACCCGCACCCACCATGTCTCGGGTCACAAGGCTAGATAGCCTAAACGGAGTAGGGTGGGTCTTGATCGGGGCGGGTCGAATTGCCATCCCTATTTACAATTTGCTCAAAAATAATATACTCACTATGAAACAAAATCCAAGGACTCCATGGAAGTTTAGACATAGTCAAGTGGGATGAACTGTACAAGAAAATAATAAAATTTAGGGATGATTGCAAAAACTAACCCTGAGTTTTGGTTTAATTACAAAAAGAGACCCATAATGTTTGAAAATTGTAAAAAGCGTCTTGATGTTTGATTCTGTCTTAATTGTTTTACTTAAGGTAAAATCTGGTGTTAGAAATATTTTTACTTATGCATGGGACAAAGTATAATATAGAATCAAACTTTAAGGGATTTTTTTGTAATTTCTAAAAGCTTGTGATTTTTTTGTAACTAACTCGATCCTCAAGGGTAGTTTTTGTAATTATTATCCCTAAAATATATGAATATATGAACAAGATCACTATACTACTCTAGCCACAAGTTCATGAACCCAAGAAACCAACCATTTTTTCCGAGTTGGTCTCTGTCGATGGTCTAACAGAGATAGACTAGACGGATCCTAACACCAAACCCGAATCCAAAGAAAAAAAAATATATTCTCCCTCGCACCACCGTCTATGTCTACTCTATTTTCTCTCTGATCACTCACCATTTACAGAGAGATTATAAAGAAATAGCATCCAAAATAGCTGCTAAGCAAGATATTGTATCTCGTTTTCGAGATAGCGTCTTACTGATATTCTATGTGCAATATTCTTTGTCTACATTTTCTTTTGCATCAATAAGCTATATAAATCTACCATGGCATCGTGTTGTTTTTTTTATCTCTTCACCCACTAAACCTCAAATATAGTCATAGATATATTTTCCATGTGCAAAACCTTGTTGTACTAATTAAACTATTTAGAAAATAGTTGTAAGAGATACTCCAATACAATCTTGAGTTGTTGTAGAGTACTCACTATCATATGATTTTGTTCACGTGAAGCTTGAAAATACTATCTACGAGTTAAGATCAAACCAAACTACATAAAATATCCCGATTTTTAAAAAAAAAAGACAAAAATACTACCTTATCGCTAATCTATCCCATCCGGTCTTAAACTTCCCAAATATACCCACCCATTACTTTTCTTATCGTTTTTACCCTCGTTCTTATGTTTTCATACCTTCCCACAATTTAGATTTTTGATTTCGGAAGTGTCATGTCTTCGCCGCACCACGTCACACGCGCCGACGCCTAAGTGCTTCGGCGAATACTATTTTAGTGCTCGACCAGTCCTTCTCACCTCTCTCAATTCTATCGCGATTTTGACGACTTGTTCGTTCTTTGGTGGTGGTGGCTCCGCCATGGTTAGTGGCGGCGCCGCCTTCTTCCGGAGATGATTTTGCGTTTGATTTGAGCGAAGATTGGGAAAAAGCATCGGTAGATTCTGCTAATTTAGGGAAAATGATATAAATTGATTTTAGGATTTTGGCCGGATGAATTGATTTTAGATTTTTGTAAAGTTTCTTTAGTTTTAGAAACCGAGTGTCATTTTATGCCTTTTCTTGATTTTTGATGTTACTCGTTTCGAGCAAATTTTGGATTAGGTAATAGCGGGGCCGTTCCTGGGTTTTAAAGGGTCCGGTGCGAAAAAAAACTTGGGGCCCTTTGTACCCATATAAATAAAAGTAAAATATCTAATTAATCACTGTTATGAAAAATAATTTTATTGATTGAAAGATAAAATAATGAAACATTGTATATCATTGATACAACTAATGTTAATGAGAAAATAGAAGAACTAAAGATAAAGAATTCTTACAAAAAAAATATTTGCTTGAGATTTTTGTTGATGAATTTCTTGGAGATGTAAGCATGTGCCCCAATTTTTTTCTTTATTTTTTCTTATTTTTTTGGTGCCCTACCCAATTTTTTTTTTTAGGTTTCCATGATTTTGATTTGAGTTGCTATTAGTTATTGGGCCCCTTTTTTCTAGCTGATTTAATTTGGACCGAAAATAATTTTAATTTGAGTTGCTATTAGTATTTTGGGGCTACTTTAATTTGGACAGAAATTTTGGGGCGCTTGATAGTTGAGAAAGGAAAAAAAAAAAAGAAATCAGGTTTATTGTTTAGGTAATGGATAGAACACCTGACCTCAGACAAGAAGAGAATGGAGCTAATGCCACTGGGCTATCCAGCATTTTTGTGTTTTGGGTAGCCTTTGTTATACATATACTCATATTATAAAATATTATATTTAAAAAAATCCCGGGGACGGGGCCCTCGCCGGAGGAGGGCCCTGTGCGGCGCGCCGCCTCAACCGCCCCTGGGACGGCTCTGGGTAATAGTTGTGATCTCTTGCAACAAGTTCATCAATAGAAAATTCAGGTAGTTGTGTTCTTTGGAGAATGTAATTTTTGTGATGTTAAAAATAATCAAAATGTTAGGCTCAGAATCGTTTGATGAAATGTCGAGCGAAGATGATGAATGTTTCGAACGGGCGGATGAGGATTGGGGTAAAGATTTTATGGTTGATTTCGAGTTTTTATCCGACGGGGGGGGCTCTGCAATTGTTTGATGAAATGTCGAGCGAAGACTCGGAGGTTAAACCTAATTTTACGTGTTCTTTTATTATTTTGTGATTTGATGTTTTTCGTTTATTTCTATTTTGTTTCAAGTTGTTTCTTTTAATTTTCTCAGTATTTCCATTTATTTGTTCTTTTTTATTATTTTTGATTTGTTGTGTTATCTATCCTTGTGTCTCTTTTTTATTTCTTTTATTATGAATGTGTGATTTTTTTTTTTGCTTGTTATGCCGGGCACTTTATTGGTGGGAAGGCTATGGACGTCGAAGCGTTTGAGATAGAGAATGAACAAGCAAGGCTCAATCATCCGCTTGACAATCATGCTAAGTTGAAGGCGCAAAATGGTGATGACGATGACAACGACATTGAGTTTCTACCTCCACTTCCTAATGATTTTAGAGAATTGTTGTTATGTAAATATTAATGATGGTGTAATTAGTTGAAACATGTAAGAAACATAAATGAAACATATAAGAACCAATTGTGAAACAGGGGATCATATGATAAAAGTTTGTAGTAAATTGCTTTTAAATTTAGAGAGATAGTGTAGTTTTTCCCATATACTCTTCAATTTTTTTTTGTCATCCTTGTAAATGTTGATCTTACTTCATTTCGATGTCTCGTATGCCTAATCTTGAACTAAAGATCCCACGTACTCTAGTAAATTTGTTACTAGTAGGTCTTTTCCCGCTACAAACTTGATGCATTCAATAATTCTACTATGTTGGAAGTCAATATAAAGTATTTTTTGGTCGATAGTGAGTCATGTCCATTTCTCGTAGCCGATGATGGACAAGTAAGCTCAACTTTTCTCAATTGAATTTATTGTTCCAAAATTTCGTTTAGGGTCTTTGAATGTGCATCCATTGGAATCAATATTCTTGTTATTTTAACATTGGTATACTCTCTATTTTCTTCCCATTGTCCATTGTGACATACCACAATTGAGATTTTCAAAGATGCAACTTTGGAATGCAATGAAAAATTGGCTAAGTGAAACATATAAGAAATATAAATGAAACAATATGAAACAAAGAAACAACAAATATGTTTGAAACAACAAAGAAATAAAAAATAAACCAACGCAAAAAAACAATGGAAAATGGGTATTTTTGTTAAAAAAAAACGAAAAATGGGTATTTTTATCAAAATTCAAATGGAAAATGGTATTTTTATCCAAAATCGTGAGAAAATGGACATTGTGCGGGGGATTGGGTATGGAAAATGGGGTATTCCTTTTCCTTATATTTACAAGTTATTAGTTTCAAAGGAAAATGTTTTCTACTAATACTTTTGAGAAAAAATTAATACTTTTCATGGGATTATCGTAAGTACCTTTTAAAAAAAGTACAATTTAGTATAACTACTAATACATTTTAGAGGTACTACTAATACTTTTGAGGGAAAAACAATATTTTTAAGGGGATTACACTATGTAGCTTTCAAGGGAAAACTAATATTGTTCCAAGAGACTACTAATACGTTTTAGATGTATTGGCTAATACTTTTATGGAAAAAAATAATATTTTTCACGAAACTATTAAAAATAATATTCAAAGAACTACTAATACTTTTCTAAAGGATCTAATACATTTGAGAGAGAAAACTAATACTTATTTAGTGTGAGTTTTACATGTATTTTGGGCATGGTTTTGGCTAAAAAGAGTTGATAAACATGCATTAACTTAGTAATATGGGTTGTGTTCTCAATATGTGGAAAAAATATTACGCTTTGCTCATTTTGCATGAAAATAATAATGTTTAGAGCACTTTTGTGGCAAATTGGAGCATTGCAGTATAGAACCATCAAGAATTATGCGATTACGCAAAAGTATGGAGCTAAACCGAGAAGAAGTCAGAAGAACCCGGCGAGAAATGGCCACGCACGGGCAGTCTGTGTGCATAGGCACGGCCTATGTGTGAGCAACAATACAGGGGTTGATGTTTACATTGACACACGGGCTGGTCGTGCGTATACGCACGACCCGTGCGTCTGCTCAAGGAAAAATTAAAGGTTCGACTTGGCCGACGGCGGCTCGTATGCCTAGGCACGACCCTGCGTCTATGTGGTTTTTCGAGTTTTACCGTATCAACTTAGGTTTGGCTCGAGGATATTATAAATTGAGATGAGGCGTACTCCGATAGAAGACACACATACTTTTACCCTAGAAAGCGAGAGAAAAGAGCATCCTTCTTCTGAGGAATCGAGAGAAAGGTCGAGATCGCATCAAAGCTTAAAGATTGAAGATTGTTTGAGAGATCATCGATATCCCTGAGTTTTCTTACTCCATTGTATTCTTATTTTCATCTAGTTTGATATGAATCTGAACAATTTGTTTATGAATTATTCGTTTTCCATGTCCGGCTAAATATCTTGTGATTCGGGGGTTTGGGATTAGGTTAATTAATGATTGATTTTGATTGAAGTTATTATTTCGAACCCTATTCGAGTACTTTTCTTTATTACTTGTTTGATCATATAGCCAATGTTTTAGCATGCTTGATGTGTTGATTCATAATTCGAGAGATGAATTTCAATACTAGATCTTAAGTACTTGACATGAATATATTGCATGACTGAGAAGTCTGTGATTATTTGTGAGGATTTGTCGATCTTATATGCTCTTGGCCTTTGGGGAGTTGTTTATCTTATGTTGAGTAGAGTTGCTAGCATAGATAATTCAATCAACGTGTTTATTGTGTCTCGAGAGAGAGGATAAATTACTTTTGTGAAATCTTATAGGGAATATAATATAGATAATAACTTTGGCTTGATTAATCTGATAAAAGAGGGTGATTAACTGAAAACATAACCCTGGAATCCATCCAAGTACTTGATATTTTCAATCGTGACTCTGTGTTTTGTTATTTCCATGGTAGAATATTTCTTAGTTTTATAAAACAACAATCACAATTCGATCGTCTAAATAAAAATTGTGCTATAATAATCTCAATAATTAGTACATCAATTTAATAGTCTTTGTGGGATCAACCTTACTTATCATATCTATTAACTATGTCGTTCACTTGTGTTAAAGCTAAGAAACAAGGCGAACATACTTTTCATGGTCCTAGTAATTCTACGTCACTTTGTTTAATATTAAACAAATACCACCAGATCGATTTTTAGATACGTCTAACGAAACTTGACCCATTAAATTTGTCGACCGAGTTTTTGTCTTTTTTCCACGCCTCAAAAACAAGGCCAACCAAACAAGACCTTTTAAGTCTTCATAGAAAATTAAGTATTGTATTATTCATCTAATGATTTATAATAAGTCCGTCCCTGTTCTGAGAGACACCAACAATCCATCATCCGTCTTGCTCCATCTCGCATAAAGGGAAAAAAACTTTATAAATCATTGTTTTTGGTAGAGATGTTAAACAGCTTGTCCCTAGCCCTATAGGTAAACGGTCTTTGAGTTAAACGGGTGCAATATTGCAACTTAATCCTAACCCTAGCAGGTTTCGGGCTAAACGGGCCACTATCGGGCTATAGGTCAAAAAATAAAAATTATATATTTAAATTTAAAATTTTAAACTCGAATATATATATATATATATATATAACATTTAACTTTAACATTTTAAGTTAAATTATTCATTATAAATAAAATTCATGCGAGTTTCTACATTATCAAACTTATAAAATTAAACTTCTTATGATCTAAATTTTGAAAATAAAATAATAATAATAATAATAATAATAATAATAATAATAATAATAAAGCTACCCAAAATTAACACCTTTTCTGTAATTACTCATATGACTATAAGTTAAAATTTTCAAAATTAGATATTTAAATATAAAATTTTAAACATAAGCATATATAACATCTAAGTTTAACATTTAAAGTTAATCTATTCATTATAAAAAAGTTATGTATAGTTTCTAATTACATTGCATTAACCAAATTATAAAATTAGATTTGCACCATTCAGAAATATAATATATATCCTAAATAATCTAATAAAACTATGTGACATTTTCTTATTCAGAATAAAAATCGAAAAACTAAATTAAATAATAAATAAAATAATTAAAAGAAGTTTTTCAAGAATTTATAGCTTATTTAATCAAGTTAAACTTAAAGATGAGGGAGATATAAATTTGAAAAATAAATTTACTAGTAATAGGTAATAAAAGTAGATATACAATATTAGAATTATATTTATTTTTAAAAAAAAAATAGCAAAGCTAGCCCGTTAACCTTCGGGCTAGCCTAATGGGCTTTGATTTAAACGGCCCGGGCCAAAAAGGCTCGATTTAAATGGGTTAAGATAATTCGGCCTTAACCTTCTTTTTCCTAGGTTTAAACGGTGCGTGTCAATAGGTCGCGGCCCGTTTAACATCTCTAGTTTTCGGTAATTACTTTTTTTATTATTCATTATTTATTATATGTTTATGATTCTGTTTCATTTAATCAGAATCCATAAACAGGAGATGAGTCTTTAAATTTATGTTTCTGCTTTTGGTTTGACTTTCACAAATAAATTTGCATTTTTACAACTTTTCACCAAACATTCTCAACTTTTGATTTTATTTGCAAATAGTACCAACTTTTGATTCACAACTACTTTTAGGGAGTGTTTGCAAAAACTTCTGCATTTTAAAGAAGTGATTTATTATAGTAGAAGTAGAAGTAGTTGAGAATCAGAAGTTGGTAGTATTTGAAAATAAAATTAAAAGTTGAGAAAGAGAAGTTGAAAGTTTACGGTGAAAAGGTAATAAAAGTACTTATTTATTTGTAAAATTCAAATTAGAAGCAGAAACAGAATTTAAAGTACCCCTCTCCCTACTTTTAGATTCTGATTAAATGAAGCGAGAATTAGAAGCGAAAATTGGTATATGCAAATATTAAAAACTATTTTTTTAAGCAAAAAACTAAAATCACTTATTTTTATTGTTTGCAAACACTCCCTTACTGCTGCTACAACGAATCACTTCTTCTAAAATCAGAAGTTTTTGCAAACACTCCCTTCTATCTCAAAACCTCTATAAATACATTAGAAACCTATTTGAACATGCTTTAAATGCATTCTTGAATTCTCAACACATCAGGCATTGAGTTTTAAGGGCCAGTCCAGAATCTCCCTTTCTTACTGCCCTCATTCATTCTTTGATCAGCTCTCACTATGAAAGATGAAACAAAGTTATGAGGAAATAATTTTTCCAACCCCAACTTTGGCCATTTTTGCATTTTGCAATCTAAATTATTTGTCTAGAATTTTAGTTGTAAAAACAAATAGTTTAGGTTGCAAAGTGTGAAAATGGTCAAAATTCAGGTTGCAAACAATTATTCTCCAAAGTTATGTATTAGTTGCAAAATCTCCAAATTTTCGACGTTTTAGGGCCCTGTTAATTTCGCCATCTTTGTTTTCGCTTGTTTCGCTTATTGGCTTATTTTCTGATGTCGAAGAGCTAAAGCATTGCAATAAGTCGAGCACGTTGTCGGGAGTGCATGAGCTTGAGGTCATGTCTAAGGCAGATTCAGCCATTGCTGCTACTCCTGGCAACAGACTGTAACACTTGAGTAAGTTCTCCTGTAATAAAGATATTGTTATTAAAACTATTGCCATTTTGGTCTCAAAGAAAGTTACTGGTTTATGTGATGTAGTTTAAATTGTCGCGTTGTTTGTCTAATGCATGAAAAAATATAAATTACAATTTTGGAAAATCTTTATCAAAACATATACCAATACGTCCCTAATCGCTCTAGGATTTATGTTCTACTTTCATATTCTACTTTTTATTTAATTTTATTGGATGAATGACATGTATATATTAATTCAATTTAATACTCCACCCATTTTACTAAAATAGACATGTAGAATAATTTACCAAGATTAAAAAACATAATGAATATAATTGGGAATATAATTTTTTTCTCATATTCTTTCGACTTTGCCCTTGCATAAAATGAGACAAAATTGGAAGAAAAAAATGGAATTTTTTAAAAATAATGTAAATTAAATAGGGTTATTTTCGGGAATCGGAAAATAGTCCAATGGTTAAAAGATTTTCAAGTTCATGCCAGAGGTCTTGGATTCGATTTCCATCAACCCCTCCCATATCAGAATTTGTACTAAAAAAACAATAGGGGTATTTTTAAGCTATTGTTTACTAAGGAAACACACCTATAATTTGGGGTGGGCATTAATTAAAGGAAAACAAGCCTATCTTAGTGTTAGTGACAGGGGAAGTAGTGAAATACATAGTGAAATATAAAGTGGATGATGAAAAAAAGAAACACATTCATTTTTTCTTTCTAAAACTAAATTAAATTGCAACAATGATATTGTACAATATTATCTAATACTTTGAGGAGCAATTGTGTAGTAATTCATTCTCTTATTACCTTATTTACATGTCCACAACTAGAGACAGAATTTATGAAACATGGAAGCTGCACTGGAAACAGTTCTTGAACAGCGGCTACAAGTGCTGAGGCGGAAATTATTGACGGCTTGAAGTCGAGTAGCTTGATATCTAAAATTATAATGAAACAAAAATTTATAGCCATTTAAACCATAATACAAATTACAAGAATATTTATTGATAAATAAAAGAAATTTGAACTAACCATTTTGAGCTCTCAGGATTATCTCAATGGCCCTATCTCTCATTGCTTGAGTTGATGTTTGGTCCTTTAATTTGAAAAATGAGATGAAAAAACTGATAAAACAAAAGGGATTTACGGATCGCATTCGCCATTTTAGAGCTCCAAGAATCAACATCTCTGTTCTTTCTATGGCAACTGAATTAAAAATGATACTATCATCGCCGTCCTGCTCACCCCCCAAAACAAAGTGAAAAAAAGCAAAAACAAAATATTAATAATAGAATAATTAAGTTATTTTCCTAAATAAAGGGAGTGTTTCCAAACAAACAAACAAAAAAATTCTTTCTCAGTTTTTTGCTCAAAAAAAATCAATTTTTATTATTTATAATGACAACTTGTGCTTATGTTTTTGCTTCATTTAGCATAATCTAAAAGCAAGAGACGGGTGTTTTAGATTTCTAACTTTGTTTCTGGTTTGATTTTTATAAATAAATAAGTACTTTTAAATTTTTTACACTAAACAATCTCAACTTATGATTGCATTTGCAAAACACTATGATGCTTTATTTCGGCTATAATAAATGACTTTGCTAAAAGCAAATTTTTTAGCAAACACTCCCAAAATAAATTAAATTAAAAAAAGTAGAAGCACCTGAAAATCAGAAACAGAAAACTCTGTTTTTCTCATCTTCAATGCTAATGAAACACAGGAAACAGCAACAAGTTTGAAGATCCATGGCTTCCCATTCTGCAAAAGAAAATTTTCTTAATCTCATTTTATTTTAAATCCATTAACATAAAAGTCCACATCATTTCCATTTCCAATTAATTTAATTTGGGCGAGCAAAAACAGATAAAGACAGACAACGTACGCGAATCGAATGTGTGGAAATGAAGCGATCCATGTAATTAACAGCAAGATACGATGAGAAAGGATCGAAATTCCGACAAAAATAAAGGATTAAAGAGAGGATATGTCGTCGAGTGGTGGATGGGTTTGAGTCTGTTACATTGAGGTTTTGAAGGTAAGTTTTGGAAAGCATTTGATGAGTCTCTGTGTGGAATAGTAATGGGAAATTGATAATTGAAGTTGATAATGGATTTTGAAGATCAAAATGAAACTCCATTAATGATATTTGACTCTTGCTTGCAAGCTCACTTTTATCTGGTTTTAACTACTCACATTTATACTAACTGCGTAGATAGTCATTGCCTCATTGGGGATAGGGAAAAGATGAGAGTGACTCGTCTGTTATTAAAAGAATCCGTAGATAGACTCAGATTCTCTGTCTAATAGGTGGCTTTTTTATTTTAAGCAAATATGTATTGTTCCATATATGAGTTTTTTTCAAACAATTCAGATGAGCTGTTACTCGCTTACTACGTGAAGACGATATAAATTTCTTTTGGTATATGTATTGTCACGCGCTTTCTTTGGTACATGTTTTGTCGTTTTATCTTCGTTGTGATCTTCTAATTTTATATCTGTTTAAGTTTAAAGTTGGCATCAGTTTTGGGCAGAAATTTTGTGTAGCCAATCCAAATTAAACATCCTTATTTACATGTATATTTGTTCGACCATTTAGGCTTGTCGGGTTTCGAGTCATTTGAATCGGGTCAAAATAAGTCAAATCCTTTTCGGCCCCTAAAAATAAAGTCCAACACAACCCTACATGCGGGTTGTTCGGTCGGGCCAATTTTGATAGCTCAAATGTCATCTTGGATTATTAATCAAAGCTCTTTTAAATTTAATTTGTGGTAGTTTAACTAATAATGTATCGAGACAATTAATAAACCATAACTTAAATTTTTGTAAGTTGTTTGGGCTATCTGTAAGGCCCCGAAATTTTGAACTATAAAATGTGTGCAAATATTTATTTTACCGTATATTTTTTTCATAAGAGACATGAGAAAGACAACTCGTTATAGTGAGCCATTTAATTTTCAAAAGAACAATAATTACGATGGAAACAATCGCATAAAATAATTTGAATAAAATTAGACATCTACATATAATTCTAATGCACCATTTGACGTTGAAAGATTTTGAAGAAATCGCGTAAATACATTTATTCATAAAAGAAAATAGACATGTAAATATATTTCGTTCAAAATTCAATAAAGAACAAATTTTAAACAATTTATAAAGTAGAAAATTCATATATCCATTTATTTCCAAGAA
Organism: Rehmannia glutinosa; assembly: GCA_016081115.2. Lineage (NCBI taxonomy): Eukaryota > Viridiplantae > Streptophyta > Magnoliopsida > Lamiales > Orobanchaceae > Rehmannia > Rehmannia glutinosa. Next base: position 216,373 of record JABTTQ020003044.1, on the reverse strand, counting down.
ATTCGCACATTTACTAACTTATATATATAAAAATATATCCCTTTTAGTCTATTTGCATAAATAAACTTAGAAAATCATAGTAATTCATCATTTATTATTTCAATTCGAAAATTTCCTAGAAACTGAACATTTGTTCTCAATACCAATAAATTATCACGCAGAGTCCAACATATTTTTTAAAGTCTTTCACTATCATATATTCATTTGAATTATAGTAGCATTAAATTAGTTCTAAATAATTTGTTATACAAATGTACTACTTGGGAACTATATGTATTTTTATAATCCGATCCGACGTACATTTATAGAATTACTTATTACACTATCTAATCTACTTTTTGGTTTAATAATGAAACGTTTATTATTTAGTAATCAACAATCAACATAAATGTAATATGACGCCTGTAATCAGCAATGTAGCATAGGACTTGATTCCATTCATGATGTTATGCTCAATTTGTTATAGATAATCATAATAGCCAGAAATATTATTATGATAATCTTGAAAGATTAGCAAAAAGTTCATTAGGTAAGATGAGAACTTCATTAATCAACTTTTCGTTTTCTTTTAATTAATTTACCAATTTTTTTCAATTTGTTATAGATAATCATAATAGCCAGAAATATTATTATGATAATCTTGAAAGATTAGCAAAAAGTTCATTAGGTAAGATGAGAACTTCATTAATCAACTTTTCGTTTTCTTTTAATTAATTTACCAATTTTTTTAAATAGGACAAAAGAAGTGTAACCACCATATCCTTTGGACTATTAGGACAATTCAAGATACCTTTAACCATTCAAATCCCAACATATGCTAAATTAAGCATACAAAGCCAAGAAAATGCGACTATTAAATTGTAAACTTTCTCATTTATTTTTTTAATTTGTTGTTCTAAAATTACAACAATGAAATATTTTTCAATTAAATTTTAACTTTTAATTTTGCCACAAATATTAATTTTTAAATTATGGGTTGCACATGCATTTAAACTGGAAATCTCTACTATATATGAAGTGAATTCTAATTTCCACTAGGAAGACAAATAATTATTACCGTGGTAAATAAAAAATTGTTCAAGGCATAAATTTGATACCAAAATAATATAGACAAAATAAAATTATCTCTCACTTTTCCCCACATATATCAATGGACAAGACATCCAAAAACACAAACAAATTTGAAATATTTTGCTTCACATCAAACCAAAAAACTACAACACAAAGTGATAAAAATCTTAAAGGGTCCCTCTTTCTTACAAATGAAAGACTACAAATTTAGTACCATACAATATTGTAATTTCTAGTCATGGCAGAATGACAGCTTGGTTTTATGTCCTCAAATGTATGCCTCATTCTTACAGCTACAAGATTATAAGTAGGACAAAAACTTTAGGAAACTTCAATGTAATCTATGTAGGGAAATAATTATTTTACACCAGTTTTCAAAGTGGGGTAATAAAATTAGATTGTTTTCATGGGTCTTAGTGGGAGCAAGCACAAGTCAAAGTTAGAAAAATTCAACTGGATGAAGTTTTATTTTGACATTAGACATAGACTTCATGAAAAGGGGCACACAACCCGTAGAAACAGTCCCACCCAGCACCACAAAGAAATGTGGGGTGGGAGGTCGGGGGTTCAAATCATCGCTCCATCAAATTGTTTGTGGGGGTGGAGGTCGAGGGTTCATATCCTCGCTCCATCAAATTGCTCCCGGGCATATGCGGTAGTGAAGATTTGGTGGGAACTCATCTTGAATAAATCCGTGTGAGTTCGATTCGGGAGAGATCGTTATTAGTAGATTGGGGGTCGAACATAATTGTTCTCTTTACCTCGGGAGGATCTCACAGTTGTACGCGTCGTGACCGTCGAACACCTGTCACTGAAAGAGTTATAAAAAATAAAAAAAAAATGAAAAGGGGCACACCATTATATATTTTACTTTTAATTTTATCATTGGTAATTCTAATGAGGCAAACTTTAATGCATCGAAATCAAGAAAGCTACATAGATGCTTTATTTAAAATGTTTGCTTCTACATAGCTTTAAACTATCGAGAACGTCCATAAATTAAACTACCTAATGATACCACCCATTTTTTTGTCATATCTCTTCACAAGTATCGTTATTTTTTGCCCGAAATCTAATTTGGTCTCGATGAATAGATAAAATTACAAATGCAACATATATTTATCTTATAACTTGATTTATGAAAGTAAATCGGATGTCTGACCTACAGGGACCGCGGACGGGTGAAGTGTTGTCCACGAGGTGACCTAGCTCGGATCCCAAAAGCGAGTTAAGGTACTTTGTTCGAGGGTACAAAGCGAACGCACGTTAAAGGCTAGCAAGGGATGGCTCCCATCTAAGGCCCTCCGATGCCTGAGTCGAATCGTGTTTTGAGGTACTTAGAAAGCTAAAGAGCGAGGTAATTTAGAATAATAACAAGTTACCTTTTACCTTGATTTTCGTGTCAGTATTTATAGTACTATTCACCGTGCAATGCGGATCACCGTACACGTGGCACCCGATCGACGGTGTGTGGCTCGGACGACGACCCCGGACATTCGGGTCGGGTTGGGACCATATAAAAACCGCGGATCCTGGGGGCATCTTAGTAATTTCCGGCGAGGCGAGGTCAAGATGATCAATTCGACTGGCGAGGCTATAATAGTAATTTCCACATCATTTACTCCCCGAGGTCACTTTAGTAATTTATTACTAAAGTGACTCGTCTGGCCTTCCGAATGCGAAGCGACACGAATCAAGCCCTTGAATTGAAAGGACCCTTCGATCCCAGCCGTTGAATTTGAATAGCCTTTCGATCGAGACCGTTGATTTTCCCCTCCTTCTATATATATATAAGATGGGCTTTTCAAAACCTTTACTTTTCACACTTTTTACCTCGGATTACCTCACGCTCAAGCTCGCCCACGACTAGGATCTTGACTTCGTGCTCCACTTCACTTGACTTAGAGGTAGGTTCTCTTTCTCTCTTTTTAAATTTTCTTAATCTTTATGGCGACCCTTCTCCATCTACACGACCCTCTAGTTCGCGGTCGAACTCACGGTTCGTCCTCGAACTCGGGCTCGTCCTCGAGCTCTTCTACTCTTCTACTAGCGGGGCGACCCATATTCCCCCTCTCAAGATAGGGTATCCCGCGAGGCCACCCCCGGACGACTGAACACGTCGCCCCCTGGGCTTTACTTAGGCCCCTAGTCTCTGTTCATGATTTAGACACCATTAGGAAAAACTTCTTCATTCCCGCTTCATACCGAATCATAATTCCTACTACTAGTGATAGGATAGATAAGCCCCCACCTCGATCTTAGCTTTTCACCTCGCTAGCCTCGGTGCGTCTTAGATTTCTTTTGGCTTGCCCTGTTCTTTGACATTCTAATAGGGATCGATGTTTGCCACGCTCAACTTGTCTCAAATTCCTACCGTCATATCGCGGGTTTTATTATCTTGATGAAGCGCTTGGCGAGGCCACCTCGCTTTCTCACTTTTTAGCGAACTATATGCCATCAACTCTTTACTACCACTACTAACTCGGATTCTTTTACATCTCACCTCGAACTAATCGAAAATTTTTACATCGAGTTCCTTCCTCGGTGTGGCCTTGGAAAGATAGGTTCATATTCATTCGAGCCCCTATTGAAACTCCTTGGGACCTGCCTTCGGTTGGAAATTGAGCCGGCCTCGCCTTCGAGGCTTGCCTCCTATTTCTTGGGGAGCCAACTTCATTTCTAGGTTGGCCCAAAATTGGTATGAGGCTTGCGACCTCATTACAGAAGACGTTATATCCTCGTCGGCCTTAGCCCGCTCCTCGCCACGAAACTCTAACACTTGGTAATTTATTTCTCTCTATTTTCTTGCCTCACTTATCATTCTCATACGATGCTATTGCTTATTTATGTAGATATGGTGATCCGAGCCGCTTTGCTAAACAAGGCCCTTGCCAAGAATAAAGAGACGCTGCTAGCTCGCAAGAGAGCTAGCTAAGATCTTCTTTGCTTCCGAGCCGCCATTAGGCGTAGTCGTGGCCTCGGCCCACCGTCGTCCACGGTGGCCGTCGACCCCCGCTCCCGAGGTGCCCTCAAAGAAAACCAGCAAGGCCTCGGGTAGCAAGTCGAAGGAAGAGAAATGGAAGGCTGGGTACCCGAGAAAAAAGACTAAAACTCGCAAGGCCAGGATATCGCCGACTCAATAGATGCCTCCCCCGGAATGCGGGCTCACGACGCGAGCGAACCCACCGATGCGAACTTTCCGACAGCCGTGGACCGGATGATGATGTGGTTAAATCGAAGCGAATCTCATCTTCGGCCCAACGACTTGTGGCTCGCAAGAAGGCTCCTAACTTATGCCTCGAATCGGCGAGCTCTCCATGCCTCGTGTTCCCAATCGAATATCAGCTCATGGAGCTCGGTCCTCGAAACAAACCCTGGGAGGACTCCTTTGAATTGTACAACTACACTACCCTTCCTGCCGATCGGTTCGCCCGATGACCATCGAATTTTACTCGCATCGAAGAGCTCGCGCCCATGGTATCATGTCGGTATGTGGCTCCTTTTAAATTGTGCAACACTTTTGTTTCGTTTTTTTACTTAACCGTTGTCCTTTACTTTCGCTTTTTCCTTTTGTAGCTATCTCGCTTGCTTCATCAAATGGCCCCGTGGCGCCCGATTGGAGGCATCAAAACGAGGTGTTTGTCAATCACCGGTGAGCGAGGTCCACGCGAAGTTTCAATCGCCGACGGATAAGACAAAAGCCATCGAGGAGGATCGAGCCGAGCTTCTCAGGAAATGGCCAATCTGAAAACCCGGCTCGCTTCGTCCCAAAGCGAGCTCAAAACTCGTGAGGAGCTTCATGCCAAGGAGGTGGCGGTTCTTTCGAGAAGGGTCGTAAGCGAGGTCTCGAAGAATATCCTCCTCTCAAGAGTATAAGGCTTCGCTAGCCTCATCTCGCCTCGCCGAGTTAAATCTTTCCTTCGATCCTCCTCTTTGCGAGAAACTCGTGGCCGAACGAGCCGTGGTGTACCTTTTCGATGGCTTTGAGAGATGCCGTGAGCAAAGGATTAAAAAGGGGGCCTTCAAGGCCGATTTGACCCAAAAGCTGGACCCCTTTGAGAAGGACAAGCCGAAGGCATATGTCGCCGGGAGGTGAAGGCGAGGTTGGCATTTCGAACGACGTAGAAATCATTGACGAGGTTGAGGAGGTCGATGAGTTCACCGAGATCATTAAACCTCTTCTAGCCTCTTAGGGATTTTATTTATGTAAATCGTTGATGAAGTATTTTGACTTGGATGTATTTTTGTTGACAATCTCATCGCCTCACAATGTACTTCTAACTTTTTTTGTATTGCTTCTACTTCGTTTTTGTGTATTGCTTCTACCTTACTTCGCTTATTTTTTGCATGTCACTTCGATGTACTGCATTTAGCTTTTATATGTTGCATGTACTTTGTTTCGCCGCTTTTTTTTTTTTTATGAGTCCCCTTGGCCTGAAGCCTAAGCTTCTTCGCGGGGCTAAGTCCCTTGGCGAGCCTAGGTCCTTGGGCGAGCTCGGGTCCTGGGCGAGCTCTAGGTCCTCGAGACCGTTGTAGGCTTTGCATGCCTGGCATTTCTTAGCTAGGCTCATTTGCGAGCTGGAGTCTTTGGGCGAGCCTAGGTCCTTGCTTGGGACCATTGTAGGCTTTACCAACCTAAAAGGGAGCTTATGGCCTAGATCCCTATTGGGATCGTCTTGGGCCTCTAGCCTTTTAGGGGGCTTATCTTGGGAGCTGGGTTCCTTTGTTGGGACCATTGTGGGCTTTGCTTTAAAGGGAGCTTATGGCCTAGATCCCTCGTGGGGTCGTCTTGGGCCCGCTTAGCCTTTTAGAGGGCTTAGCTTGCGAGCCCATGTCCCTTTGTTGGGACCATTGTGGGCTTTGCCCGACCCTAAAAGGGTGCTTATGGCCTAGATCCTTCGTGGGATCGTCTTGGGCCTACTAGCCTTTTAGGGGGCTCACTTGCGAGCCTAGTCCTCGGTTGGGACCATTGTGGGCTTTGCCCCCCTAAAAGGGTGCTTATGGCCTAGATCATTCGTGGGATCGTCTTGGGCCTGCTAGCCTTTTAGGGGCTTACTTGCGAGCCTGGGTCCCTTGGTTGGGACCATTGTGGGCTTTGCCCGGCTAAAGGGTGCTTATGGCCTAGATCATTCGTGGGATCGTCTTGGGCCTACTAGCCTTTTTAGGGGGCTTACTTGCGAGCCTGGTCCTTGGTTGGGACCATTGTGGGCTTTGCCAGCCTAAAAGGGTGCTTATGGCCTAGATCCTTCGTGGGATCGTCTTGGGCCTGCTAGCCTTTTAGGGGGCTTACTTGCGAGCCTAGGTCCCTTGGTTGGGACCATTGTGGGCTTGGCCAGCCTAAAAGGGAGCTTATGGCCTAGATCCCTCGTGGGGTCGTCTTGGGCCTGCTTAGCCTTTTAGGGGGCTTAACTTGCGAGCCTAGGTCCCTTGGGACCATCGTTGGCTTTGCCAGCATAAAAGGGTGTTTATGGCCTAGATCCTTCGTGGGATCGTCTTGGGCCTGCTAGCCTTTTAGGGGGCTTATCTTGAGAGCCTACGAATCTTGAATGGTTCGCTTTCGACCCTGAAATACTAAGCAGATATGTTTGCGAAAAAGTAAACATTGCACGTGATATCTCACGTTCTTTCATTGAATAGAGCTTTTAACATAAGTCTTCAGTGCTTCCAAAATTAAGCTAAGTACATAAAGTAGATTAGTTATGCAACATCAAGTGTAGAACCTCCTTAAGTTATGAATGTTCCAAGGCCTCGGAGCTCCTTTCCTTGCATGTTTTCTAGTCGTATGTTCCCTCTTTAGCACCTCAATTACTTTGAAGGGTCCTTCCCAATTTGCCTCCGAACTTCCCCACATGTTTGGAAACTTCCACTTTTTGAGCACTAGATCCCTACACCGAAAGCTTCGCTCATGAACCCTTTTGTTATATGCATTTTTCATCCTTCCTTGGCCGCTGGATCTGAATAAACGATTTGTCTCGCTTTTCTTCAATGAGCTCGAGCTCGAGTTCTCTAGCTTCACTATTGCTCTCGTGCTCGTCATATGAGCGACCGGCGAAGTTTCTCCAATTACCACCGCACGATCGCTTTCGACCCATACACTAAATCGGCGTCTCACTCCAGGTTAGCTCGTCCACCCAATATGACTTTGCTTCCTCTAGCCTCGTTTTTAAGTGTTTTAGAATAATTCTATTTGCGACCTCGATCGCCCATTTGCTTGAGGGTTTCCCACAATCGTAAAATTTTGTTTGACTTTATATTCTTCACACCATTCCCTAACCTTCTTTCCTTGAAATTGAGTGTCATTATCGATATTAATACTGCGGGCGCCTCATACCTACATGCGATGTTTTTCCACAAAAAATTCATGACTTCGGTTTTAGTTATCTTAGCCACCGATTCGGCCTCAATCCACTTAGAAAAGTACTCCACGCCACAATGATAAATTTCTTCGAGTTCTAGCCACTGAAATGGAGCCAAAATATCGATTCCCCACGATCAAAAGGACAAGCAATGTGGATCGTTTCCAATCTGGTCATTGGTGATGAGTTAGGTTCGCATGAAACCGACACTTCGCACATTTTTAACAAACTCCATTGCATCATTTGCTAAAGTCGGCCAAAAGTAACCTTCTGGATCACTTTCCACGGGCGGCGCGCCTTACCTCTTGAGTGGTTACCACGATTTGCCTTCATGAATCTCCCTCATCACATACATCGCCCTCTCCGGTCCGAGTACTTTAGCGATGGTCCTCCTCTCGATCTTTTATACATCTCATTGTCTATCATTAGAAACCGAGATGCTCTAACTTGGACCCTTCTAGCTTTTATCGGATCCGGTAAAATTCCCTTTTCTAGAAATTTTCAAGTCTTCCATCCAATCAATTGGGGTGTCGATTGGACAAACTAGCGCCTCACTTGGATACTACTCGATGGGACCTTCCTCCGCTTAGCGAGTCCGGCCAGACGCCACCAACACAATCACTTTCCTCGAGCTACTCCCACTTACTCGCACTTGCGAAGCGAGCTAGAGCATCGACTCGCTCATTTTCATTTCTTGGGATCTCGTTGTAGTTGAAAAAATTCGAACTTTTCCATCAACCGCTTCGCTTTCTCCAAATAGTTAGCCCTGGATCGATCATTGGCTTCAAATGAACCTTCAACTTGCATTGCCACCAATCGGGAGTTAGTGTAGGCTATCAACCTCTTCGCATTGCACTTCTGCGGCATTTTTAGACCTACCAACAGAGCTTCGTATTCGACCTCGTTGTTTGTCACCTCGAATCGAGGCGAAGTGCCACTTCAACCTCAAAAGAATTGAAGCTTCGCAACAAGATCCCGGCTCCACCTCCCGTAGCCACCGCCGACCCATCCACATGCAAGAGCCCACGTCACTTCCTCTTTTTGAACTTCAATTTCCGACCCACTTGCTTCATTAACAAAGTCGGACAAGACTTGAGCCTTCACCTGCCGTTTCACTTTGATACTTAATGTCAAATTCCCCAATTCCACGGAACATTTCACTAAGCGACCTAATAGCTCGGTTTTCTAACATTTGTCTCGATGGGCTGATTTGTGAGGACAATAATCGATGAGATTGGAAGTAAGGTCGCAACTTCCTAATGATACTACCAAGGCTAGAGCTAGATTTTTGGTCTCTAGATACCTCTCTTTGGCTCCTCAGTAACAACTTGCTCACGTAGTAAACTAGGCGATGAACTCCTCTTCGTCTCGTACCAACACCGAGCTCATGGCTCGCTTCAAAACGACTAGGTATAAAAATAGAGCACATCCTTTTTAGGTTTGGACATTAAAGGTGGAGACATAAGGTACCCTTTCAAATCTTGAACGCCTTCTCACACTTCTCCATCCATTGAAAATTCTTCATGTTCCTCAAAGTGTTGAAAAATGGGAGGTTGCGGTCACCGACCTCGAAATGAACTTTGTTCAACGAGGCGATTTTCCCGTGAGTGTTGTACTTCATTGACCATTCTAGTTGAACTCATTTCCATTATAGCTTTTATCTTCTCTCGGGTTCGCTTCGATCCCCTCTCATGCACCATGAAGCCCAAAAATTTTCCACCTCGCACTCCAAAGGTGAACTTCGCGATTTAATGTCATCAACATACACCTCCATTAATTTGCCAATTTTCTCTCTAAACATGAGGTTGACTAACCTCGATAAGTAACTCCGCGTTCTTTAGCCCAAAAGGCATTACCATATAACAATAAACTCGTTCTCCATCACAAACGAGGTCTTATCTCTGTCTTCCTCCGCCATAAAAATTTGGTGATATCCTTGGTAATCATCCATCATGATAAGCAATGCACATCCTACCGTGGAATCTACCAAAAGTTCGATGTGAGGCGGGGGTAAGGATCCTTGGGCATGCCTTATTCGGATCTGTGAAATCAGCACATCATTTATTATTAGCCTTGGGTACCACAACTACATTTGACAACCATTCGTGAATCGAATCTCCACAACATACCCCACTTCCAATAATTTGTTCACCTCGTTTTCTATAATTTTGTTTCTTTCACTTCCAAAGCTTCGCTTTTTCTGTTTCACCGCCTCGCTAACGGGTCTACATTCGGTCGGTGAACCATCACTTTGGGTCTATGCCTTGGAAATCGAGAAGGTTTCCAGGCAAAGATATCCACGTTCTCCTTTAGAAATTAACTTATCAACACTTCTACAGCTTCGAGTCCATTTGCGACCCTATTTTAGTGAATTTATCCGGGTCGCTTGGCTCGAGCTCAATCACTTTGTCTTTGCTCCGTTGGCTCAACCCTATACTCCACCATTGTCCTTGCTTTTTTAACCTTCTCATTTTCTTTTCTACTTAGCCCACCTTCTTCTTCTTCGGGTTATTTGCCTTTATATTTCTCACTTCTCTCCCTTCTTTCTTCTTTTTTTTTTTGAGGGAAACGTTATAGCATTCTCTAGCCGTCTTTCCTCGATCACCTCGCACTTCGCCTATCCCTCATGCTTTGTAGGGAACTTCATCTTCGGTGGTAAGTGGATGCCACGACTTGAAATCGATTCGATCCGGGTTGCCCCATGATCACATTATAAGCAAATGGGCGTCTACTACCAAGTACTTGATCATGATTGTCTTTCGGCATGGCGCTTCGCCTAGCAAGGTGGGAAGATCAATGGTTCCTAGAGGAACCACTTCGCTCCTCCAAATCCCATCAACAGAGTGTCAATCGGACGCAAGGTGGTTACATCCATTCCATCTTCCTCAACACATGCATAAATAATATGTCCACCGAGCTCCCATTGTCACCAAGACTTTTTGTACGGCGAAGTTGGCGATATCCATCGTGATTACCATCGGGTCATTTTAGCTGCCTCGACCCCCGTGAGGTCATGACCATCAAATGTAATAGGGCTAGAGTTTTGGACGCTCATGACCTTGATTTTCTCTTAGAATCATGGGTGAGGTTACACGCATGCTTCCTTCTTGCACTCTGCGAATCACCTCCACTAGGAACTCCTGCTATCATGTGTATAACTCCCTACGAGGCAAATTATCTTCTTCCGATTTTGCCTAGGCACAGAGCATTCCCTCGGGCGTTCTTGCCTATGTCCGGCCTCATGGCGACCTCTCGACCGGCCGCGACTTGTGAGCGGTGATCTTCGCCTAGGGTCCCGATTAGGTCCTTCACCTCGTTCTTCTTTCAAAACAAAATTTTGTAAGTAACCTTCTTTGGATGAGCCTTTCAATCTCATCTTGCAATTAAATGCGATCCTCGGTATCGTGGCCATGGTCCTTGTGAAAGCGACAATATTTATCCATATTTCTCCGACCCGAGGTTGTCTTCATCTTTTTTGGCCACCTTAGCATATCGGTTCGCTCTATAGCCATTAGGGCATGACTTGGGCGCATTCAACAGAGTGTATCTATTGTGCTTGCCATTTGTCTAGGGCGATCTTGATCTGGGCCTCGATCAGGCCTCTCTTGGCCCTAAACCGAAGCCTCTCTCTAAGATCCTCCTTCGCGTGGAGCCCGAGCCACGTGGGACCATTCCTGGTATTTCGGGGCATTCATCTCTTCCTCTTGTATGTACTTTTGGGTCACCTCCATTAAGCTGTTCCTTATCGGCAGTGGCTCGCTCGCGAGCGCCGATCTTAATGGTCCTTTTTGCAATCGAGGATGAGGATATTAGTCATCATATCGATTCACATATCTTGTACCTCCAACGCTTCATCATTGAACCGATTTATGAATTCCCTGAGTGACTTTTTCACCCTTGCCTTATAGTGAACAAATGCGATGAAACCTCCAAATGCTGTTCGTAAGAAACCCACGATTCCCTAGGTAATCCCATGAACCATTCTTGTGTTTTCCCGGTCAGCGTGGTAATGAATATTCTAGCACCCACTGGTTTACGATTAGGGATCAAAGAATCAAGAAAAGCCTATTACCCCTATGCTTATCTATCGAGCCATGAAAAAAATTCAACAAAAGACGAAACATGGCATCCGATTTTGCCCCAAACAATTGCATCACGTGGTCGAAAGTGGTAAGATGTTCTGAGGGTCCCTGTTCCCATCATATTTCGAGAGATCGGGAAGCTTGAAGTTCGGCGTGACCACCTCGGCTAGGATCTCGGGAGAAAATGGAGATCCCCTTTTCTCGCAGCGGATGTTCTGACTCCTCCGCCTCGGATCATCTAGTTGTCGAGTAACATGCTCGATTTGTTCACTCGGTTCGTGTATGTCTCGTGGCTTATTGATTTGGTTCGCCAACGACCTCCACCGGTCGCCTCACTTGTGGCCGACAGCTTGGCTAGCCACTTCTTCCAAATCATGTAGTACTTCGTTTCGCTTTTCCCCATTTCCCTCTTCCAATGGGAGATCTTGGGGAGGTGCCTCCATAGCCTTCTTGCCCTTTCTTTCTTTCCTATTCTCCAACATTTTTTCCAAAGTATTTTCTCAAAGTCACTAGCTTTCATGTGAATCATCTGCTCCTCCTCCCGAACGAAAGAGGTTCCCGCAAAGTGAAGCGGGCGGGTGGTGATGTTCCTCGGGAGGGTCCTCCACGACCCCCGAGGTGTCTTGGATGCGTGCTTAGATGTTTCCAATGTCTTTCTCCCCGCGTTTATCCATCTTTAGCTAGACCTCTTTCCCACAGACGGCGCGCCAACCGATTTAGGAAAGTAAATCGGATGTACCTAACCTAGGAACCCGCGAAGCGGGTGAAGTGTTGTCCACGAGGTGACTGGCTCGGGATCCCAAAAGGCGAGGTGAGTGCTTTGTTCGAGGGTACACGAAGCAGGCACGTTAAATTTGCCGGGATGGCTCCCAACTAAGGCCCTCCGATGCCTAAGTCGAATCGGGTAGTTGATGTACTTAGAAAGCTAAAGAGCGAGGTAATTTAGAATAATGACAAGTTACCTTTTACCTTGATTTTCGTGCGTATTTATAATCGCTTCACCGTGCAATGCGGGTCACCGTACACGTGGCACTGATCGACGGTGTGTGGCTCGCGGGCGACCCGACCGGACATTCGGTCGGGACCCACATAAAAAAGCCACGGATCCTGGGGCATCTTGATAATTTCCAAATGAGTCGGGGTCAAGATGGTCAATTCGACCTGGCGAGGATATAATAGTAATTTCCACATCATAACCGATCATTGAATTAATCTTAACGTAACTAAACTATAAAATCTCATTGCAATTGTATATATTAAAAATCACTATAAAATGGTAGACCCAATGAGAGACACAAAAAAAGGGTATTCATGTATTTTACTCATTTTGATAAGTTTTTTTTTACTCGTTTTGATTTTTTACTCATGTATTAGTTATCGAATTCGAGTTACATCATACCCAGTTATTTTTTTTTCCAAAAACTTTGAATTCACATAACTTTTTCGTTTTAAATCCGTTTTGCATGTATAATATATCAAATTAATCCTCTTTTTGATATCTATAATTCAACACCCATACTTTGCATATTTAAAAATGAAAAATACGGGTTCGATTTCTTAAAAAAAATTTGAAAAAAAAAAAGAGTAAGAAGATACATAGAGATAAGTGAAAGAGAGAGAGAAATAACTCAAATATCAAACAAACATCTTTAGAAGGGTATGAATGTCATTTTACACCCCAAAATTGCTAAAAAGATGTGTCTACAAAACATGACTATTTTTAATCTTTACATTTTCTAAATGGCTATTTTGTACCATTACCACTTAAATGTTTGACTTTTTTATATAGAGCTTCACCACTAATAAGTAATAATCATGTGGAACTCCTTACAGACACCCTAGTGGACCAATTCAATTTTGACTAGCTATTGGCTATCTCAAGAGCACCAAGGACGATGCGAGCACCGTCCGAGCCCGACTCCCGAGCACATATTGCACTTAGTCGCATTGGTCTCTTTAAAGGCGCACTTCGCATCATCGCGAGGGGGCTTGAAGTTTTGAAAACCATTGGCTCGGTGATGTGGATCTAACGACCCGGATCGATCCGGACCAAATGATTCATCTTTTTTCGTATTTCAAAAGTTAAAATACAATTCGAGATGGTAAGATGGGAATGGGGTGGAGCGGGTTGGTTTCTAATGACCCGGATATGTCCTTTTCCTAGAATGGAGTGGGCGGGCGATCCGCTCGGTCACGGGTACAAGTACAATTTTTGTATAGTCAATTTCTGGCCCATTTGAATTGGGCCATTGGACGATAGTCCAATGCTACGGTTACCTAGAATAGCCCATTGATTTTGTTTTGAATAGTGAAATCTTCTTGGCCAATGTCAATATGCAAGTCTAATTTTATACTAACTTCTTTTCACCTGGTGGTGAGGAGAGGTTACATTTATCACTAATTTGTTAAGTATTTGGTAGAAATACATTAATTACTATTTAGTAAAAGTGAAATAAAAGAAATTCAAAACCACAACTTTCTTTTCCATTTAGTAAAAGGTGGAAGAAAAGAAATTCAAAAGCCACAAATTTCTTTTCCAAAATGGATTGGACTTACATACACATTTTTCTAAATAGGCTTCTATATCTAAAAGTCAATTCAATTGGGTTCCAAAATATATGGGTAATTCGCGGTAGATCCTATCAATTTTTTGGCCTGAGTCGAATTTTAAAATTAGCCCCTATTTTTTACAAACTAAAATACAACATAATAATACAATAAAAGAAATAATAATGTGCAATATATAGAACACTTAGAATATAATTAAACTAATATGACATATATGTTAAAAACTCCAAGTAGTTATTTAAGTATAACATTGCTTTTTTAATCCTACTGATTTTATTGTTTTTACAATTATAACCAAAATCACACCTTTCCAATTATTGTAGGATTCCTATTTCCAATCTTTTTGCCTTTTAAATTTTAAATTGGGAAAATTTAACCTTGGGTCTTAAGGAAATTAAATTGAGAATTTATTAGAACCTAGCAAGAATTAAGGCTAAAGGCCCAAGGAAATGGGCCCCTCATTCTTGGTGGATAGATGTTAAAATTTTATCTAAATTAAAAAAAAAGAAAAAAATAAATATGTAGCCATGCAGATTCGAACCCCGGATAGCGGGGATGGAGAGTTGTAGAGTGCCAAGCCTCAACCGCTGGGACACAAAACTTTGTTGTACAATATCTTACTTATTTTATATATATACGGGCCCCTAAATTTTGTAATTTTTCGGGCCGAGTGGACCGACTCGCTCGACTAACGTCGGGAGCGACCCTGGTAATTCGGGAACAGATTTCCTGTTCTCATCCCAGAATAAATATTATAATAACAGTAATACACCAAACTGGTAAAAGGTAAAATTCTTATTTAACCGACATTTTTACCTCTGTAATAGAGGAAGTATATTGTACTACACATCTAATATCAGCTCTCTTTTTTTTTTTTTTTCACTCTACCTTTCATCCTACAAAAATGTGTAAAATAAAATCTACAACATCCTTTGGTCCCCCTATAAGTACTATTTCATAAATTTTACCCATTTGTACTATTGTTTTTGTATCATCAAAAACTATCTTTCTAATATCAAATAGCTTCAATTTTAATTTAAAAATAAATATATAGTAATATAACTTTAATATTACGTAGAAGACACATTAAATATTTTTTCCAAATAAAAATTGTTGCGTAAAATTACATTAGTATTATTATTTTAAATGCATATTTATAACAAGTACTAAATTTAGAGTCAAATTAATAGATAATTTTATTGCATAAGCACGCGTAACTCAAATATATTAACCGATCAAGTTAGTGAAGTTACAATGTGTACTTATTTATTATATGTGAAAGAAAAATCAATATTGGAAAATTTTCAAAAAAACACTTGAAAAATATTATGGCATTTAAGAACTTTATAGTGGAGAAATAAAATAAATCGGTAGAAGATGCTTTCTAAAACAACATAATACAAGTTTATATGAGATAATTTTTCAAAATTTAGTGGTATTAATATTATATTTAGCAATATTACAAATTTAATTAAGATTAATTTATTTAATTATTATTGTTAAATAAAAATTAAGTCAAGTTATTGATATCTTATTGTCAAACAGGCTAATAAGTTCTTGTTATATATGATAATTTTTTTCTTTCACGAATAAATTTCTCTACTCGTTTTTAGGGATGGCAATGGGGCGGGCCGGCCAGGACTCAGACGCCCGTGCCTAGAACGGGCGGGTGGGTCAACCCGTTCTGTCTCGGTTTAAATTAAATTAAATTGAAAAAGAAAAAAATATATTTATATAATATTATTTATAAAATTTATTAATCAATTTATAAATATTAAATATAATATAAGAATACATAAAAATTATATTATAATATATATTACATATGCAAAATATATATTAAAATATATCTTTAAACTAAAAATTCTAAGCGGCGGGCGAGGGTACTGCGGGCGGAGCGATACCCGGACCCCTCCGGATCACGGGCGGGCGACCCAAACGGGTTGGGTCAAAATTGTCATCCCTACTCGTCCGTATATTTGACCTACACATACACATCTTTAATATTGAAATATTCATAAACATAAATTATTATCCACTAATGTGTCCCTAAACTTTAGACTTACTCATTAAAGTAATATATACATATATATACACACAAAGATAGTGATATAAATTTATTTCTTTAGAAAAATTAATGTCACTTCTTAATACTGTTGAAACTATTGCCATTTTAGATCAATTATAAATTTATTTGTTTAATAAGGTTAGAGTTAAACAAAACATAAGTCCAAATTAGTTGAAATTTACTAATAGAGAAGACAAAATATATAATTTTTTATAGCTCAAGGGTATTTTGTTCATCAATATTTTTATTGGTTTATGAGGGTATTTGAAGGTTATAAATACTAGAGGGGTACTAGGTAGTGTATAATATCATTTCTTTCTCAGAGGAAAGTTACAATATTTAATAAGTGCATTTAGACATTCCAAAACAAATAGAAGAAATATAATTAGGACATAATACATTTGATTTAACAAAACATTCAGCCAACCCATTAAGAAAAAAACATACCACTCACTTATATTGTACTCTAAATCATTTGTTGTTTATACAATAATATCATAAAATAGAATTTTGTTGGTATTTCCTAAAAGTAGTATATAATCTCGAAAAACGGCTAGGATTTTGAGTAGAGTGACACTAGGTTTTTAAAAATTGTGACAAGAGTTTAATTTCTTGTCTTTAAGACGCAATTTATTCCATAATAGTGCTAATCTACTATGTACTTGACAAAATGTCTCACAATTTACAACGACTTGATTCAAATAGGAGCACTACACATCCGAATTCCAACGAACAAACAAAGCCTAAACCTCTCTATAAAAAACGCATGAATGCTTGGGATGAATTTAATGCAAACTCGATGGTCTATGTGCAATGAAAGAGAAGTTGCATAGAAAATTCACAATGTTAGAAAACACTATGGATGAATCGCCATTTAGTTCTTTCAGAATGGCCACATCAATTCGACGATGAGCTATTGATAGGTTAGGGTGTCTATTCGTTGTTTGAGTGTCCTTTCACCACGGATCGGGCAAGCATTTCTTGGGTGCTCCTTGGGGCCCAAACCCGGATAATCTGCTTGAGCTTAATATAGTGGATATAATATACTTTATTTTCACCTTCCCACATTTTTTAATAGTTTGTCACATTTAAGTGACTTATTTTATATATTAATTTCCCAAATCACTCTAAGTTAGTTTAAGAAATTTAAAATGCTAAACTAATCTAATTAATCTACTAGCGAAGCAAATTATATTTATTTCATTTATTTTTCATTTCTCATATATTAACGGTAAAATCAAGAATGACATCTTTTGATGTTTGATTCAAACTTTGACCTTCCTTATTATAAGGAATCAATTATTCATTGAAGTTCTCATTCTACTCTTTATAACAAATAAGGAAACATGATTAAATTCGTTCAAGATATTACGAATATGAACACTTTCAATTTCACACTGTTCCATTCGTGACATTGTTACACCTACTTAAATTCGGTCTCTATTCGGAGGTTTTAAGTGGATCATGTCGGAGTTTCCAACCGATAAACTTAACAGGGCATACTCTTAAAAGATCTCACGATTCTATGTTATCGGTTCCAAACTAAGGTTCATAGGTGAAAATGGAAATAGTCCATAACAACCATATCGGGCCCAACATGCTTCCGAAAAATTAGTAAATCCCTTAAAATTCATACCTCTTTTTGACCAAACAAAGACCGGGTGAGATGACTCGCAACACCACAAGTCGGAAAATCACGCCCACTTTAGACCGTTTGACAAAATGCGGTTCATCTTTGTTCAACTTCAACCAATCGGGAAGATGATCTACAAGTTATCCGACTCCTTCAAGAATCGCCAAAGACAACCTTGGTTCGTTTCCTACTCCGGACATATAAAAGTAATTCTTCAAAGGGATATACTAATAGTACATTATGAACACATATTGAACAAAAACATTTATTTATTAAGAACTTAAAGAAAAACTTATTACATCGATGAATCTCGTTTTGGGAGGAGAAAACTAGTTTAGCCTCTCATATGCAAGGCTATGATACTATTGTACATAAACTTAAAACTAAAAACACTCTCGAATTTTTAATTACTTAACTATATTATTGAATTTTATTTTTAAAGTCTAAGGAAGATATTCGATCTTTGTTCTTTCAAGAGATATCCCTTGCCTCGTGGTCGGTTTCTCCCACCCGCCTTGGTATTCCCGCCAGAAGAATAAACTTTAATTTCGTTAGTATCAATCTTAGAGTTGCCGATGCCTAAGATTGATCTCTTTGTCCTTTACCCTGGACGTCTTTGGTTGATATGATATCTCGGGATTTGACTGCGGAGTATCATCTTTTCCTTGGGCCAATATTTCTACCACTTAGGACTGTGCTTTGAGGTACTTGAATCCTCTCTTGTGGGTTGGGAGCCCCGCGCTCAAAATGCTCCTTTTGATTATTAGCGGCCCGGAGGAGTGACCCCGAAATGCCATTCACAATCGAGAGTGAGACCGGACACATGCTCGTATTTGATCGGTTACTTTGTCCCGATCATTCCTTTGTAATTTTTCGGCCAAATCGGCATTGATGATTAGGGTATCGAATTCTCGGAGTAGCATTTCAAGTGGTCTCCAAGATGTCTTGAGGTTGTGAGGATGAAGTCGATTCAATTCCCTCCATCTCTTATTAGAAAATCTGCAAGAACATTTTCATGAGATTTTATAATGACAATATCATAATTATAATATTGGCATTCACTTGCCATCTAAGTATTCTAGCCTTTTCTGGTTTTGATTCAGTTTTATTTTTCAGAAAAGCCTTAACACTTGAATTATGAATTTTTAAAGTAAACTTTGTAGCCAGTAAAAATAAAGGCCATTTTTTGAAAGCCTTTCTAATCGCAAAGAATTCTTTCGTTTATATGCCATCGATTTGCTTCATCATTTGTAAAAAAGACCACCGCATATTTGCATGGTACTTTGCCGTTTGGTGTGGCTTTTGTAAGAACCGCCCACCAATAGTCACGACATCTATATATAGAACCACTTCGTCTCCATCTTATGGAATTGCAAGTTTTGGAAGCTTTTTGCAAACTTCTTTAAGTCGCTTTATTCCTTCTTGATGTTCATCATCCCATTTGAATGTAGCATCTTTTTTTTGAGTAATGGGATGAACACCTTCCTGTAATGTGCCGATTGTTTATGAATATTCCAACAAAATTAACAACTCCAAGAAAAATCTAAAGTTGCTTCTTGTCTTTCAGCGTATCTAGAAATCCTTGTATCTTTTCTACAATATGGCTTTGTAGGATGATTCCAGTTCATCGATTTCAATTAAGAGTATTTCAATCTGTCTTGTAGCAATTCTGCGCTTTCTTCTCGAAAAGCACTAGTCCTTTTTGTGACAAACATCCGAAAATATTTCCAAATGTTTGAGATGCTCATTCATGTTCTTTGATGCAATTAATATATCATCGATGTATACGAACATGAAACCAAATAATCCTCAAGAGATTATCCATCTTCCTTTGATATATTTGGGGTGCATTAGCCAATCCCATGGCATAACGTTCAAATATAATGTCCTTGTGGTGTGGAGAAAGTCAGAACTTCTTACTTTCTTCATCCATCTTAATCGATAAAATCGGTTTGCAATCGAACTTTGAGAATATCTTGGCAACTTTGATGCGATTAACCGGATGTTCTCTACTTGGGATATATTATCCATCAAATTCCAAAATGTTATTAATCAATTTGTAATTAATAACAAGTCTTGACTTTCCTCTTTTAATTTCTCCATGATTTCGACTAAAAATCCTGGATCGTGTATGAAGAAACTCCTGGACTTTCCTCTTTTAAATTTGGCCTTTTGGAAGGTTGTCGAGTCCCTATAATATGATCTCTCCTTGTAGTAAAATCTCCAACGTGAGGCATTCTTTCATCCTGGTATTTAGGATTTGAGCCGAACTTTCTTCAACATTGGGATTTCTTGGTGGTGGAGGTGGTCTTCCATGTTGGTCAAGTGTAACCAAAGCCGATCCATCTTCCGCGTTCATCTTTAAATCTACAATTCCTAATCCTGCGAAGGATTAACGCAAGGTCATGTAGATCTTTAAGATTAATCTTCTCCATATCCATCACTTTTTAGTTTATGATGAATGTTTCTTTGATGATAGCAATAAGCTTTTCATCATTTGTCATTTTTCGCACAACTTCTACGGTTGGTTTCCCATTTTGGTGTAAATAGGACATTGTTCAAATCAATACGTTTCTTCCTCCGAATGAACTTGGTCTGTCCTTGATTTTGACTTATTTTTGAATATCATGAAGGATTTCAAGAGTTTTCTTCTCGATATTTCACCATCGTCTCCATTAGGGGTGTCAATCGTGTCGTGTTTCATGTTCGCGGTCGTGTTTTTACCGCGTATTATAGGTCGACACGAACCCGAACCCAACCCGTTTAATTATTCGTGTCAAGATACACGACTCGAACACGACCCGTTTATGACACGAGTAACCCAACACGACCACCTAAAAACCCGTATAATTTAAACTTGACACAAAAAAATAAAATAAAAAATAAAAAAATTGAAATTAACAAATAAAAAATATATCAAATATTAAAAATTGTTACAAAAATACATTTAATAATTTTTCCATCATCATATAACCAACTAAAACATCACAAAATATTAAAATAATATAACATTATAAAATTAAATGGGTTACATAGGTCAACCGTGTCGATCCGACCTATTTATTTTTCATGTTATCCGTGTCCGACCCGATTTTGACCAAACTCGTTAAGGGTTGTACACATCTGCTAAATTCGTGTTAGGTTCGTGTCGGGTTATCGTGTCGTGTCACAAATTGACGCCCTAGTCTCCATCCGGTTTTGGATCGATGAACTTGTGTTGGTAGATGAATATGGCGGTTGCCATAATTACGACCGTCTTCTCGACTTCTCTAAGATCTTTTGAGAACTTAGATGTGTCCGAAATATCTCGTTCCATTCTCGTACTCTATCGGGAATCATGATTTTGATGGGTATTTTCATGGATCGCTTCTCGACGATTCATCGGATCGACATATAATATCGATTTACTATAAAAAACTCGGATAATTTACTGAGAAATCGAGATAATATGCCGTTTGTCTTTTCGCGATTATCTCAAGGTTTCTCTATCGAACCGCAAGTTCCTTTTCAACATATTAGTTGTTCCAATATGCGATCTTGTCGCGGTGTTCTTGTCAGTGCATACATCGTCAAAATTTGACGATATGTCCCTGTAAGGTAGACATTTTGGACAATTGTTAAGATCCATATTCTTGGAGAAATTCTCCTCACCAATTGTTAATTACATAAATATAATAAATTTAACTAAAAGTTAATAAAAGGCTTAGACTATGATACCATTTCACGGCCCGATAAAACCATAGTTTGCCTTCAATTTAGTATAAGGGGTATTTTGGGGTTTAATAAAGAAAAAGGGCTATAATTAAATATTTTGAATAAATAAGGCTAAAGTTTTATATGGACTTTAAAAATGGACCATTCATATTATTTTCCCTATATTAATCCACACATATAATTGAACCAAAATTGAGTTAAAACCCAACTTTCTCAAACCATTTTCAACAAATACAACAACATATACAATCTATTTAAACCACAAAGTAATTTTTTTTTTTGAAAACAAACCACAAAGTAATTAATCAATCATAAAATAGAGGTAAATTTAATTGTATTGTATTATAACTAACTCAAAATATTACATTTTTTTAGTATAATTAGGGATAATAGAGGAATGTACACACACACTAATATGATTGAACCCCGATTAATCACCCTGACGGCTGACACAACAAATCTTTATACATGAAGTACAAGATTGATCCACTCAAGATATTCATTTTGAATTTTTCATTTTAATTTACGTGTTATTACATACTTCATTTTACGAATATATATTACGTATATCCACGATTTATAGTTAAATATTTGTATTAAAAAAGTATATGTTTGATATTTAATTATAATGTAAAAAGATGATTGGTTCTCATATCCGAGTGTGTGGCAGTACGACACTGCCTTATCTCCCCGACGCCTGTGGTCATCACTCACCCACACGCCCTTTTCTAATCGTCTTTCCGTGCACAAAAGGAGAAAAACTGAAACACCAAGCACCGAAATTTGCCCACCAATGGCTTCTTCAGCTACACTATCCTCGGCCATAATCCCTTCTCAGGTGCGCTAATTAACAACGAAAACCCATTTGCTAACAATCTTCTCGATTACCCAAATAACTGTTGATTTGTTTTTTTAGCTGTGCTCGAGCAAGAATGGGGTGAACTCAGCCTCACATGTCGCGCTTGCGAAATGCGTGAACAATAAGAGGATGAAGGTGTCGTGCATGGCGACGAGTATCCCTGCGGATGATCGGGTACCCGACATGGGAAAGAGGCAGCTCATGAATTTGCTGCTTTTGGGTGCTATTGCTCTTCCTTCCGGTGGAATGTTGCTGCCTTATACTTACTTCTTTGTTCCACCTGGGTCAGTTTTCTTTTCTTCTTCTTCTCGTCTTCCTTTTTTTAGAAAAATAAGATATATTTTGACTTCTGAGTTTTCTCGTTTGATGTTATTTATGGATTGAGTTTAAATTTATTCAGTGAGAGCTGTTGAAATTTGATTATCCGCTACTCTTTTGATTAGACTGCTTTTGATGTTTGGAAATTTCTGTTTTATGAGGAAAATTAAAATTCCTGGTGGTTGATTAATATTTGGTATCTTTATTAGTGTTAATGTTTGTTGTATATGCATTTAGAGTGTTTTGTTACAATTTTGTGTTTGATCATGTATTTATTTCACGGATCCACGCCAAGTTTATTTGATTTATAATTGTGTTTTTAAGGAATACATTTGCAATAGAGAATCTGAACTGAGCTTCCATATGCTGGAGTTGGAACAAATTGATGAAATAAATTAAAAACGTTTAGAGCAAGAGGAGTGTAAAATAATTTAAAGGGATAATTACAAAAACAACCCCTGAGGTTTCGGTTAATTACAAAAAAACCCATAGATGTTGGGCAATTACAAAAACCTGTTGAGTTTTGATTCTGTGTTAAATGTAAGGGGATAAATGCAATATTTTTACAAATGTAAAGGTGGTGTTTTTGAAATGTTTTTGCTTTAAGTGGGTAAAGTGTAATACATAGTCAAACATCACGAATTTTTTTGTAATTTAAGAAATCTTTCTTGCTAACCTTTCTTGAACCCAGAGGGGAATAATGTAAAATTTCAGGATGATCAAAATGTCAATGTACAAACCTCAGCCCACTTAGCATCAGATGTAGGAGAGAAAGAGAACTTTTGAATCTCAGCAATGTGTGTTACAGAATTTCTCTCCCTAAGTGAGATGAAAGTTTTATTAATTTCAATCTCATTTTATTTAAGGGATAATTACAAACACACCCCTAAGATTGGGCTAATTACAAAAAAACCCAGAGTTGTTTGGAAATTACAAATAACCCTTTGAGGTTTGATTCCATATTACATTTTTCCTGGTGATTTTCGAAAACATTTGAAAAAAACCCTGACATTTACAAAAATATTATAGTTACCCCCTTAAATTCAAGACAAAAGGAAACCTGAAGGAGTTTTTGTAGTTTTAAACATGTCTGGTTTTTTGTTTTTTAATTAACCCAAACCTCAGGGGTGTTTTTGTAATCATCCCTTTATTTAATGGCCACTTATACATCATGCCTAGCATAACAAATTACTAATATACGAAGATGTTGATTTGGTTTGTTTGACTGAACATTTATGTTCAAAATTAGCCTTCCCCTATTTGTCCTTCTCTTTATATAACCATAGTTGTTTCTCATAGACTTTGTTTAGTCCTTTTCTGTTGTTTATAGTTTTGCTTTGTTTCCATCAGCTCAGCCAACATACTTGCTATTATTTTTCTTGTTTGTTATTATGTCTAAAACTTAACTTGCCAATTGGGAATCAAAAGCAATTGACAACTCGAAGTTACATATTGTTCCTTTCTTGCAACAGTTCCGGGGAGCTGGTGGTGGTACCGTAGCCAAGGATGCTTTGGGTAATGATGTTATTGCAGAGGAATGGCTCAAAAACCATGGACCTGGCGATCGAACTCTTACGCAAGGATTGAAGGTAACATTCATTTAAAGTTAATTACAAAAACTACACCATGAGGTTCAGTATGATTACAAATAAAAATCTCTCTCGTCATAATTGAAAGGGATAATTACAAAATAACCCTTTAGGTTTGGGCTAATTACAAAAAAGTTTAGAGATGTTTTAAAATTACAAAAAGTCCTCTCAAATTTGATTTTGTCTTAAATTTAAGGAGGTAACTGTAATATTTCTATAAATATGAGGGGACATTTGAAATGTCTTTTTGCTTATGAAGAGAGAAAATGTAAGACATAATCAAATCTCAAGAGGGTTTTCGCAATTTTAAAACAACTCTATTTTTTTGTAATTAGGCCGAACCTCTAGGGTGTTTTTTCTTTCTTTTTTTTTTTTTTTTTTTGTAACTATCCTAATTAAAAATACCCCATGACATTTGCTTCTATTTTACAAATTACTCAAATCAAAAGGGGTACTCATTATGCAAATATAAACCTTAAGGGGATGTTTCTAATGCCTTAAGGGGGAATTTGTAATTTTGAAAGATAACTGTGGATTTTTGTAATTAGGCTGAACATCAAGGGTAATTTTTGTAATTTTACCCAATTCATTTATCAATTCTTAGTTGGAGAACTTTTATGACATTCTTCCTGGATTTTTTCTTTTATTGTCTAAAGATGAGTCTGTTATGGCAATGACATTCAGGGTGATCCTACATACCTTGTTGTGGAGAATGACAGAACACTTGCGACATACGGTATTAACGCTGTCTGCACCCACCTTGGTTGTGTTGTCCCATGGAATACCGCCGAGAACAAGTTCATATGCCCCTGCCATGGATCCCAGTACAACAATCAAGGAAGAGTTGTTAGAGGACCTGCTCCTTTGGTAAGTAGACTCGAAATTATAATCTCAAAAGAATTTTTCTCCCTTTTGCAGTTATAATTAATTTTAAGATAAAAGAATCTGCGAATGTGATTCTATCGGCTATGGATTGTGAATGAGCTGAATTGAACGCCAGATTTATAGCTTTATAGTATATTAATCTATTTGTTTCATCGTGTTTCAAATAGAATGCTACTACTGAAAATAACTACGGACATCTGAAATCATTTCATATTTCAAAGTTTTTACTTGAATAGAGTATGAACAGGGTGAGCCTTGGATTTTTTTAACAGAAACAAATACTACGGGAGTGTTTGCAATCACTGAAAAAAAGTGCTTCTCAGTGTTTGGCTGAAAAAATGTCAACTTATGTTTCTGAATCTAAATGTCAACTTATGCTTCTGGTTCATTTAATCTGAATCTAAAAGTAGGAGATGAGTGCTTTAGATTTCTAGTTGTGTTCTTGGTATGACTTTTACAAACAAATAAGTACTTTTACAACTTTTTCACCAAATACTCTCAACTTCTAATTCTCAACTTTTGTTTCTATTTGCAAACACTTCCAACTTCTGATTCTCAACTATTTTTACTTCTGCTATAATAAATCACTTTTACTTCTGCTATAATAAATCACTTCCTCTGAAAGCAGAAGTTTTTGCAACAGTGTAATTCTCTTTTTTTATTTCCCTGTCTGTTCCACAGATCTTTCTGCTCACATTCCATACGTTTCGAATACTTGTTGCTGATAATGACTTTTATCTTTTGGTACAGTCATTGGCCTTGGCTCATGCCGATATTGATGATGGGAAGGTTGTATTTGTTCCATGGGTTGAAACAGATTTCAGAACTGGTGAGAATCCTTGGTGGTCTTAAACCTCTCGAATGTTTACAGTATAGTGTATCATATGTTTGCATCGATGTATCCTTCAAGAAAAACTTGCAGTTTCAATCAATTTAGCTAAATAGCTTTCTATTGAGATACTATTTATCTGATACTATTATTTATGTACATCAAACCAAGTTTTATGTATGGGAAAGGCATTGTTTTTGTTGAGTCCAATACTAGCTTGCAAAATGCAAGGTGTCTGTGGATTTTTGATTTGACAAAATCCTTCTAACATAGTTTTTTTTTTTTCGAAACGATAGAAATTTTATAACTCAACAAATAATTACAATCATCCAGATGCCAACTGGCAACAAGTTCAAGTCAACTGAATCAAGAGATCCAAACTGATAAATCAGAAGCCCATTCAAGGCATGGATCACCCAAAGCAGCCATAATGGCTAGAGCATTACAAGGACTAATACAATCAAATTCAACAAAAGAAAAGAAACAAACATCAAATAAATGACAAAATAAGTAGATGTCTTTGGCTATCGCAAAGCAAGGAGACTCAAACGACACACGGTTGTTCAGCTTCGTAGCAATATCCTTCACATCTACCTGGATTTGAATTTTTTTCCAACCAAAAAAATGGGCCTTCATTAAGGCATGCCTAACAGCAGTGAGACAAGCTTCCACTGGAGTATACAAATGCTCCCTAGAAGATCTCCAAACAAAATTAACCTTGCCTTTATCACACCAAAAGATGCCCCCAAAACCAGTCGATCACCTGTGGAGGTAGTGTTCCAATGAACAATCCTACTTTTGAGTCCAAGGGTTGAGATACACAGCAGCTTGGAGGCGCACACACCACATCAGATCCCAAGTTCTGCTGCAAATCTGAGGCCTTTTGAAATTCCATCCACTAGTTATAGGCTCGATCCACTAGCTCTTTTTCTGTCATCTTGATTTTTTGAAAAATCCAAAGATTCCTGCATTTCCATAACCACCATAGAATATACACAGAAAGTTGCACACGGTACTGGTTAATGTCTTTTTTGCTAATAAAACAGAGTTGCTCCCACCAGGATTGAAAGAAATCCGACTTTGAAGTAGGAAAAGACCAACTAACGGGGGCCGATTTCCAAACAAGTTTAGCACGAGGACACAAAAAGAAAATATGATCAATCGACTCATTCTCCTCTCCACAAACACAACACACAGGATCTAGATCAATTCTTTTTTTTTTTCTAAGATTATCAGCAGACGACAAGAAGCCATTGAGACATTTTCAAATGAAAAATTTGATCTTACCCTTAACACGCATTTTCCAACAAAAGTTCCAGAATTTTGGTTTAATCATCCTAGCATTGCTAGTTTCAGGTAAGTCTCCACACAACTGATTATGCTTTTGCAAGGCTTGAAAAGTTGATTTAATAGAAAACACACCCTTTTTCTCAAAGTGCCAAATGATTCTATCTTTATTACCAAAGGGGCTGATAGGAATAGAAAGAATAACTTTAGCATCAGAAGGAGAAAAAGAGCAGATACCAGGGAAACATTCCAATTATTACCCTCAGCATTAAACAGCTCCTTCTGACATAGTTATATATGACAATTAAGTAATTTGATATATATTTAACTTTTCTTTGTATAGTTATAAGATACATGTTCTTTTATGTTCTAAAGATGATAGATTTTAGTGATTCCAGATATGTTTCACTGCAAACAGTTTTTATCCACTGAAATAAACAGAGGCTTATCTATGTCCCATGAAATAACTCCTGAATCCCAAGTAAAACACTTATAAATTGATTTAAATATCCAACTACAGTATTGCTTCTTCAACAACCAATTATGAGAAAGATAATGTCCCTATTAGAATTTACTTTTAGTTTAAAGAGTGTTTACAAACATTAAAAAACAAGTGATTCTCAACTTTTAGCAGAAAAAAATATCTTGGATTTTATTTACTTCTTGATGTATTCTGAACATAACCCGAAATTGACCCGAAACTAAACAAGAACACGACTCGATGACCAGAATGCCACCCTACTTTGATCCTACTTCAACCATTTCACTATAAAGTTGACAAGCCCTTGTTTTGCTACCCTTCTCCGGGTGGCCTTCAATCAATCTCTCATAAATATATGGACTAGGAATAAACAATCGGCGTTCATTCTTTCGAGATACTTTTCCCACTCTTCTAATCTCCCAATTTTACAGTGACTGATAATCACCGAAGTAAAACCCGAGATATTAGGAGAGATCGATCGATATTCCATCTCAAATAAAACTTTCGTAAGCCCTTCGATATCGTCATCTTTACCGAAACCAGCAATAAGATGAGAATACGTATTCTCATCAGGAGCAAATCCTTTATCCAACACAATGGCCAACATCAGCCTCCTTCGTCTTCCCATTTTCACAAAGCTTCCCAAACATCTCATTAACAGCTAGCTAAACAGCTTGGGAAGAAGCCCATACTCATCATTTGCTTGCAAAATACCAAGCTATCATCCTACCGTCCGTCCGATGAACAACCTTTGATCAGGTGATCAAACGATGTCGTCCAAGGCTTGAAGTCCTTCCTTTCCATCTCTTTTAACCACAAAATTGCCTCATCCACTCCCCTCCTAACAATACCCCCAACAAACAAATTGCATACGGAAGCACTCTGTCGAAAACTACTATGATGCATATAACGATATATAGCAGAATCCAAATTCCCCATTTCAACATTGGCAAAGATAACCAATGAGTATGAAATCGCATCCACCATCAATTTTTTCCGCAACATCCGCTTCAATAGCACCAACCCTTCTTCAATCCTATAGTCTCCTATCGTCTCATAGACCAAACAAGTATTCACAACTTGCCGAGGAACCAAACACCGGTTCCCATGCATTCCATCTATCATACTAAGAAACTTCTCCAATTTTCCTTCTTTACACAATGCTCTAACCATGATTCACACTGTCACTTCATTCGGGTTGCATACTCTTCCATCGATCACATGATCGTATACACGTAAACCAAATTGGCCTTATCAGATTTTTGCAGCACATGGAGCACATTATTGAAACTAATCACACTCGATGGAAACTCATGATCCATCAACAACTTGCAAGCATCAAGAATATCATCAACCATTCTCAACTTAGCACAAGCTTGTATAAACAAGTCAAACACAGATGGAACAGAATTAACAATCCTATAACTATCGATCAATGAATTAAGCACAGCAAGTGTTTGAGACAAACCCTCAGAGAAATCTTTTGTTAAAACAGATTCAAAAATAGCCTTGGCATCCTAGATGAGCTTGGCATTCACCAAAATGTGGATTAATATGCAGCAGGTGCGAAGCCCATGTTCGAAATGCTTTTTCTGAACCTGACCACTGGAAGAAATTCAGGGCTTTTTTTGAATTTATAGGTTCTTTGAGTAGCAAGAGTGTTTTTTGAGCTATAGGGTTGGTGAATTTAACCGCGCTGAATATACCCCCATCCCCTTTTTAAAAGTAACTTATTTACCTAATACACCTCCAATAATTCCCAATTTACCCTTTTCCCAGGTAAACCTTAATTCTTTCTGTAAAACAACGCTGGTGCCACGAGATTCTTTTTTAATGGAAACGAATTCATCCAATAGAGTAAATCAACAATACAAATAATTTCAAAATGGTAGCTCGGACCCTTCACAAGTACCGGACACTAACTTTTTGCAAGATTATAGACTGCAATATTAAAAGATCTAGGTACATGAATAATTTCATGGCTATGAAACCCGATAAGTAAGCACCTAATTAATCTTTGTAAGCAAGCATTTTTAACGTCTAGAATATGTAAGAATCAGTACTAGTCAAATAATTGTGTGAGATAGAGAGAGGGTTTATGGGTGGATTTGTGGATGTTGGCCAATGCAAACATTATCATGAAAAGTGAAACCTGCAAGAGGTACACCTAGCCAACCCACACCACAGAGAACAAACATATCTTCAAACTTCTACACAGGGCTTATTAAAATATCACGAGAATTAGAAAAAGATACAAGAAACATTACAATTACTTGTTAACACATTGTTATTGCAAAATGAAGATCATACGTATTAAAAAAGATGGGTCCATTTAGAGATTTGGTGGGTTTATTTATAAATTAGGTAGAACATTAAGGGCATTTTAGTCTTTTAATCAATGGATTCTTATAATTAAAGAAGAAGGGTGTATTAATAGATTGTGGGGTGTTAATAGTGCTCCCTTTTCTAAAAAGGTTTTGAGCCGTGGCCTCCCGTGTAAATAATAGATCATGCCATCATGGAGATGATGGTTGTCGTCATTGATGTTGCTTTGTGTAGGTTGTGTTAATGTGTGAATCAAGGGGAAGAATTTGAAACAAATAATTAGCCATTTGATGAGGCGGAAAACAAGGGAATTCGAGTTGTGAACTTGTGAGGCGTGTTAAATTTTGTAAAAGTTTGTTGATTACTTCTCTTCGTTCCTTTCTTGGAAAGATGGAAGGACTAGCCGTTTTAGGGCTAAACGGTTCCGTTTTTGGATAAACAAATTATTTTAAACGGCCCGATGGCCGATCTATTGTGAGTCATATCTAACTATATTTGGGCTATAACTATAAATCAAAATCTTCAAAACTATATATTTACGGGGTAAGGACACAATTGCTTTACCTTTCCCATAAAATCC
Organism: Rehmannia glutinosa; assembly: GCA_016081115.2. Taxonomy (NCBI): domain Eukaryota; kingdom Viridiplantae; phylum Streptophyta; class Magnoliopsida; order Lamiales; family Orobanchaceae; genus Rehmannia; species Rehmannia glutinosa. The sequence continues at coordinate 185,728 of JABTTQ020003044.1, read as the reverse complement.
TTGACAATATGCAACCGCTTTTTCTTTTTTTTTCTTCCAAATACGCTTTTCCTTCCATTCTTCCTACAAATATACTATCACTTTGTTCCAAAACAACAAAATCGCAGAATAACCATAAGAAAAAATCAATTCCAAAGAACAACTAGAAGAACAAAACAAAGATGAAGATGGAAACAAAATCTCAACAAATAACAAGAAAAAGAATGAACAAATTGTATGAAATCAAAGCAAATTGCGGTAGAAATCGGAAAAAATCAAGGTAATCAACTACTATCGACCTCAAATGCTATATTTCATTGAAACTCATTGCTCCTAAAAAAGCGTGTTTTCTCTACTATTTTTATTGTTTTCTTCATTTTTCGAAATAAAACAATGCCGTTCTCAATATTTTTTTGCATGAAAACGATAGTTCTTGGCCGAGATTTGTTCATTTGAATTAATTGAACGTATTGCTTGTAGATTCAATGATTTTAAAATTGTTTCAAATTTGTTTCAAGTTGTTGCAAAATTGTTTCAACAATGTTTATGCTTCATTTGCAATGGTCTATAAATTAACCAACTATCTGCGCAGTTGTTTCAACCGGGTTGTTTTTAGTCGCTTGAAGTTTTTTGAAACACGTTTCAAATGTGTTTTAGCTAATACAATGTCATTTTTTCTTTTATTAATTTCTAAAATTGTTTTAAAAGTGTTTCAAGCATGTTTCATTGTTGTTTCAAACATGTTTCAAAAATATTCTTATTTCATATATGTAGTGGAATTGTGTCAAACTTAACCATCTATCTGTAGTTGTCTTAGCCGATTATTTCAAAGTTATTTTAAAATTGTTTCAAACATGTTTCATCTAATACAATTTCACGGTTTCTCTTGTTAATTTCTGATTTAAGTTGTTTGAAAAGTGTTTCAAAAATATTAATCCAAATAAGTTCCACTAATACAATTTTATTTCTACACGCAGACACATGAAAAAGCTCCGCAGAGTAGTATATATCATAATAGACGTACAATGTGAAACAAATAAGAATTACATCGACTTTGAAGTAACATACATACTCATTCCAAAAGAGTACATTTCAATATACTAGATAAAATTTGAACATAAAAAATAAATCAACAAAAAAATAAACAATGCAAATTGAATACCAATTGAGAGAATATCGGCTAACATTAAAGATTGAAAATGACTTTAATCAAATAACTCAATTGTTTCACTTGTAAATAATTCAAGTAGTGAGAAAAATCAATTGTTTCAAAGTTGTTTCATTATTGTTTCTTACATGTTTCAAAGATCATATTCTGAAAAATAAAATGGCAAAAGCGTAAAAAGTAAAAAAAAAAAAAGGTCACTTGGAGCGTACAAAAATCATACAAATCATACAATTTTACCTGAACGTGAAAATGTCTTTTTTTAGAAAAAAGTGGGTATTTTTGTAATTTCCCTGTATTTAACTCTACAATTTTACTTGAAATATATATAATATTTATATTTAACATTTAAAGTTAAAGTATTATTATAAGAAAAGTCGTATGCAGTTTATAAATACAATTCATTAACAAAATTATAAAATATTTAATATCTAAAATTCTAAAAATAAAAGTATAATAATAAAAGCTAAGAATTATATACCCAAATAAAATAGAAAAAAATCAATACGTTTTATTATACTCACTAATGTGGCTATAAATATGGTAGCAATGAACCATTTTGTTCGTAAGCTATTCAAAGTTCGACGTATTACATAGTTACTATCATCATCGATAGAAATATTTGCTCTTCTCCATCGCTATCTAAGTCGGTGTCTTCATCTTCATCACTAATGAAGGTGCCCTCAAATAGATTTGCTTGTGTATCAAACAATTCTACATGTTGAGGCTGAATGTCTATTCTACGAGTTCGGAAATTTTTACATCTTGAAGAACCACTAAGCTTGTCTCATCACATGAAATCTCTCTGTAAGGCTCATTGTTGGAACTACTTTCACATTCATGATCCCCGCTATTGTTATCTTCCTTTTCGACCACTTCATATATTTCTCGATGTTGCACTTTTTGCACAATTTTTCAATATCCTCCAAACTTTACATCATCCAAATAATAAACTTGTCTTGCTTGAGTTGCCAAAATAAAAGGGTCATCCTCATACCATGTCTTAGACGTATCAACACATGTGAGACCAAACTCGTGCACAACTAATTTCTTTTTAGGGTTACACTTTGAAGCATTCACACCAATATAAGTGTACCTTATATCCAAACGAGTAAAATATTTGCACAACATCCTTTAAAACTCGTAAGAAATCTAAATTATCACCGTCATCGAATGATGGTACACTAACTCCACTGTTTTGGTTAATCCGATGAGTATCACGAGAAAGTGTATGGTAATGAACACCATTAAAAATACAAGCATCATAAAGCCGAGGTTTCAACATCGAGTCTTAATCTTTAGGGAGTATAATTCATATGTGACCTCGGGATCTTTGAGTCACGTAACCTAACCATTTTGTCCCTAAATCATTGTGGAAATTCTAACTCGTGACATTGTAGAATGCGATTCGAAGGAATTCGGAGGAAAGAATTTGTTGATGTTCACGCAAAACATTACATAAGATTATTATGATATATAAACATAAATATTTTGCTTTATTACAATCAAGAATTTGAAAACTCACTTTCTATATTGTTCGAGTTCTTTGCAATTGTTGAGAATGTGCAAATGTGCTTTCTTACGTAAAGTCAAAGGTAATTTGTAAATTTGATGGTTGCTCAAAGCACTTTACTTGTTAGTTGAATACACTTAAGTTCAATGATATGGATTGACTTACATCTTTGTTTCGTTCGGTCTAGTAAATCTTGTTTCAATTTGACAAGTCAATGCCTCATTCACAAGATATCCCGCTACGATAGATCCTTTAGGTCTTGCCTTATGCGAACATACTTCTTTAGTGTTCCCAAATACCGTTCAAATGGGTACATCCATCATGATGAAACATGTCAGCTAATATAGCCTCACGGGGTAAATGAACTGCTAGGTGAATCATAATATAAAAAAGGTCGGAGGAAATATTCATTCCATCTTGCACAAAATTAAAATTATATCCTCTTGCATTTTAGTCAAGTCCGCAATGTGTAAAGTTCTTGAAGTGAGTTTTTGAAGAAGTCACATAACTCAATAATTGTGCCACATATATCCTTTGGTAAAAACTTTCGTATGGCAATCGGGAGTAACCTTTGCCAAAGGATATAACAATCATGTGTCTTTAAACCATATAGCTTCCCATCATTCACATTCACGTTTCTTGAAATATTTGATGCATAACCATCGAAATTTCACAAATTTCAAAAACCGACATAATTCACGCCCGTCATCCAAAATCAAAATGTAACTCTCATGTGACTTACTGACTTTGTTTCCATCATTCTTTAAGTGCAATTCGCTCCTTATACCCATATCTTGCATGTCTAATCGATCTTTGATTATATCTTTCGACTTTCCATCTATATTCAACAATGTACCAACCAAAGCATCACAAATGTTTCTCTAAATGTGCATAACATCTAGATTATGTCTCAACTTCAAATCTACACAATACTCTAACTAAAAGAAAATTGATTTCTTAACCCAATTTGTATCACCAACCAGACGCTTTTCTTTTTTTTTTTGGCAACCCTGAATCTTTACCAAATGTCACTTCAGGCAACACATTTAGCCGAGTTAGAATTTCACGACCACTAAAGGTTAAGTGGCGGACCTTCGCTTTCAAACTTTCCATTGAAGATTCTATTTTTAAGCCATGAGTTTCATATGCAAGAAACGACGATGACCCGTGTAACTTATTTTACTTTGCTAACTTTGACTAGCAAGATCTTCTTGAGGCATACTAGACATGCTTTATAACCCTTAGTGCTCCACCTAAACTCGCTTTCCATATGATGGGAAATCATGAATTGTCCACGTAATAGCAAAGATGTAATTGAAATACTCATCTAGTCAACGCATCATATGCTTCAACTCCCTCATCCCATAACTCTTTCAATTCATTGATTAAAGGACGTAAGTATACATCTATATCTTTTCCTGGATGCAAGTACACATCCGTATCTATATCTTAGCTAACGAGGGGAGTTTGTATTTTTTTGTTGCTTATGAGGAGTAAATGTTAGACAAAATAAAATCTAGAGGTTATTTTTTGTAAGTTTGAAAGTTAACTAAGTCTTTTTGTAATTATGTTTAACCCCAGAGGTACATTTGTAATTAACTCCAGTTCAAATTAACAAACTGGCTCTTACTTTCTTATGTATTTACTTTTTACTCCTCCCCTTTTAGATTCTCTACATGACTGCTTATGTGGTTTATTTTTCCATATAGCTTGTGCCTCCATTAACACAGCCCTGAGTAAAGCTTAATTGTCACACTCTTTGTTTCTACTCTATGATTGGCACCATTTTTAAAAAAAAGATCTTATAATAGGAAACGAAAAATATGGATCACCAAACAGGAGCTTACTCTAAAGTTTGTCAAAGCTAGAATGCATCTAGGCATTTTACGCAGAGGAATAAATTTGTCAAGTGTAATTAGGTACTTCAAACCTCTCATTACTCAATTATTTTTCTGGTTAGTATGGAGTGTAAGTGTAGAATCTTGGAGAAGGTGAAACAGGGCTTTATGTGCTTTGACTAATGATCATTGTGTTTGCATCTTGCTTACTCTATTTGTACTATCTATCCATTTTTTATTCCTCATGCAAAAACTTGTAGGTAATGTTGGGTTCTATAAGTTAATGGAATGTGTTTAGTTACTATTTTTTTCTATGGACTAGGCTATTTAGTTGTAAACATGTGAACATTTAATGAAGACATATCATGGCATGTCATCAATAGGTTCTTTGATAATAGATCAAAATTGGATAATGAATCAAAATCGAGTTGCGCAAGAATACATAAATGGTTTAAATTAACATCCAGGTTAATGAAGATTCGATGTCCTATCGAAAGTGTAGAAATTTGAATAAATTAACTTTTGATTATGTTCGAGACACCTTTATAGGTGGGGGATTGATCACTTATAAAAAATATGGACATTTCATGGAGAAATTAATACACTAGCGTTAACACGTGTTTTGTAAATGAAGTTGAACATGCTAGTGATGATGAAGAAGATGACACTTTCTTAGACATGTTAAATGATTTAAGGGATGTTGAAGTTGTTGGTAGTCGTGGGGTCCAACATGACGATGATAATGAGAACACACGTAGAGAATTTGGGAGAAAGTTATATGTCAGTGCTTGAAAATGCACAACGAGAGTTATATGCAGGTTGTACCAACTAATCTGCATTTAGTTTCTTAGTGAAATTAATGCATGTAAAGTTGTTGAATGGTTGGAGCAGTAAGTCGTTCGATATGTTGCTTCAGTTATTGCAAGAAGCATTCCCAAAGCCGAATGAAATTCCTAGCTCTCATTACAAAGCTAAAAGAATGTTAAGAGAGTTAGGATTGGAATATGGATCTATAAATGCTTGTAAAAATGATTTCAATTTATTTTGGGATGCGCATTTGAACAAGGATACATGCCCGATGTGTAAGGAGTCCCGCTATAAGTATGACGAGGCTAACAAAAAGAAAATCCCTCATAAAGTGCTTCGTTATTTTCCTTTAAAGCCAAGGCTGAAAAGGTTGTTCTTATCAAAGCACACGACAAAAGACATGAGATGGCATAAAGAGAAAAATCGATACAAATGGGGTATTGAGGCACCCATCGATGGCGAAACATGGAAAGAGTTTGACAAACCATATAAAACATTTTTAGATGATCCTAGAAATATTCGTTTGGGGTTTGCAAATCGATGGTTTTAACCCGTTTGGAAACATGTCAAATACTTACGATGTATGTGGCGGCGTTACTTGTTCCATATAATTTGCCCTAGTGGAAAATGATGAAACCGTCATACACGATTATGTCTTTTTTTAATTCTTGGGCCCAAAGCACCCAAAAATATATAGATGTGTACTTGCGTCCTTTAATCAATGAATTGAAAGAGTTATGGGATGAGGGAGTTGAAGCATATGATGCGTTGACTAGGAGTATTTCGATTACATCTTTGCTATTATGTGGACAATTCATGATTTCCCAAAGATATGGGACAATTTCAGGTGGAGCACTAAAGGTTATAAAGCATGTCCAAGTATGCCTTGAAGATATTGCTAGTCAAAGTTTGCGAAGTAAAATAAGTTACACGAGCCATCATCGATTCTTGCATATGAAAAACTCGTGGTGTAAAAATAGAATCTTCAATGGAAAGTTTGAAAGCGAACGTCCGCCATGAACCTTTAGAGGTCGTGAGATTCTAACTCGATTAAATGTGTTGCACAAGTGACATCCGGTAAAGATCCTGTGGTTGCCATAAAAAGAAAGCGTCACGGTTGGTGATACAAATTCGGTTGAGAAATCAATTTTCTTTGAGTTAGAATATTTGGCGATTTGAAGTTGAGACATAATCTCGATGTTATGCACATTGAGAGAAACATTTGTGATGATTTGGTTGGTACATTGTTGAATATAGATGGAAAGTCAAAAGACAATCAAAGCTCGATTAGACATGCAAGATATGGGTATAACGAGCGAATTGCACTTAAAGAATGATGGGAACAAAGTCAAGAAGCCACATGCAAGTTACACTTTGACTTTGGATGAAAGACGTGAATTTTGTTGGTTTTGAAATTTGTGAAGTTTCACGATAGTTATGCATCAAATATTTCAAGAAACGTGAATGTGAATGATGGGAAGCTATATGGTTTAAATACACATGATTGTTATATCCTTTGGCAAAGGTTACTCCCGGTTGCCATACGAAAGTTTTTACCGAAGGATATATGTGGCACAATTATCGAGTTATGTGACTTCTTCAAAAAACTCACTTCAAGAACTTTACATATTGCGGACTTGACTAAAATGCAAGAGGATATAATTTTAATTTTGTGCAAGATGGAACAAATATTTCCTCCAACCTTTTTTATATTATGATTCACCTAGCAATTCATTTACCACGTGAGGCTATATTAGTTTGGACTGTTTCATCATGATGGATGTACCATTTTGAAAGGTTATTGGGAACACTAAAGAAATATGTTCACAATAAGGCAAGACCTGAAGGATCTATCGCGAGAGGATATGATGTGAATGAGGCATTGACTTTTCATCTTTGTATATGAGTCAAATTGAAACAAGATTTACTAGACCCGAACGAAACAATGATGTAAGTCAATCCATATCATTGAACTTAAGTGTATTCAACCAACAAGTAAGAGTGCTAAGCAACCATCAAAATCACAAATTACCTTTGGCATTACGTAAGAAATCACATTGGTACATTCTCAAAAATTGCAAAGAACTCGAACAATATAGAAAGTGAGTTTTCAAATATTTATGATTATATATCATAATAATCTTATGTAATTTTTTTCAAAGAACATCAACAAATTCTTTCCTCCGAATTCCTTCAAATCGGATTCTACAATGTCACGAGTTGGAATTTCCACATTGTTTTAGGGACAAAATGGTTAGGTTACATACTCGAAAGATCCCGAGGTCACGAGATGAGTTATACTCCCTTGCATTAGGACCCGATGATGAAACTCAACTTTATGATGCTTGTGTTTTTAATGGTGTTCGTTACCATACACTTTGTCGTGATTTCTCGTGATACTCGTCGGATGACCCAAAATGCGAGTTGTGTACCATCATCCGATGACAGTGATAATTTGGATTTCTTAGGAGTTTTAAAGGATGTTGTGCAAATATTTTACTTGTTTGGATATAAGGTACACTTATATTGATGTGAATGGTTCCGAGTGTAACCCTAAAAAGAAATTAGTTGTGCACGAGTTTGGTCTCACATGTGTTGATACGTCTAAGACATGGTATGAGGTTGACCTTTTATTTTGGCAACTCAAGCAAGACAAGTTTATTACTTGGATGATATAATGTTTGGAGGATATTGGAAAATATTGCAAAAAGTGCAACATTAAGAAATATATGAAGTGGTGAAAAGGAAGATGACAACAACGGGGATCATGAATGTGCAAGTAGTTCCAACAATGAGCCTAATCAAGATATTGTTTGATAAATGATTTTATCATAATTTTGATGATTTTGTTTTTATACCAAAACAATGTTTTTAAAGGTTGTCTAAATACTCCTAAATGATTTAAAATGGTTTTAATATTTTCCTGAGTATTTCTTCAAGTTTTATTTTCGACAAAATTAGACAACACTTTTATGATTTTCTGTTAATGTATTTTTACACCAAAACAATGTTTCTAAATGTTGTCCTAATACTCCCGATCGGTCTAAAATGTTTTCACTATTTTTCTGAGTATTTCTTGAAGTTTATTTTCGATATAAAATTGGACAACACTTTTGTTTTGAGGTCAACCTGTCGCCGTATAGGGCAACCCGCACTGAAAGTTGAGGAAAACAGAAAACTTCATGTTTGCGAAAAATGGTCAGGGCAACCTGTCGCCCTATAGGGCAACCGGCAGCGGTCGGCCAATCGGTCGACCCCTTGGGCGGCGGTACCAGACTGGGAGCAAAAATTGAAACAGAACATTTGCCTTTCATTTTTTGTTGAGTGCGACGATTGTGGTTAGGGTCGACCACCCGGTCCGAGGTGCACGTCGACCGGTCGCCCTGTGTAAATGTTGATATGATTATTTCAAACTCTATTTCGTGCGACCATGACGGCCGCCTTAAGTTTGACAACAAAAATGTAAATCACAGGCAAAGCAGACATCTTTTCCTTAATTTGTGGGATTGATTTCTAACACTCTTTTCTTCAATTGTCTTGCAATTTTTTACGAATTCATGTCCCCAAGAGGAGCCTATCATGTACAAGACATCTTCTATAAATAGAGGAAGAATTGAAGCAACACAACAAGAGAGAAAACTACAACACAACAAGATACACTCAAGAATACACTTGTTCTTACATTGTCTTATTTTTTGTTGTAATTTGCCTAGCTATTCACTTTCACATTCTTGAGGTCTAGGCTATTCTTGATTACACTTGCACTCAATTGTATTATTCATTATCGAGTTGTAATCTTGAATTTGTGGTCGTCATTCAAACACAAGATATCCTTGTGAGTGTTCTTGTGGTAAGAATACACTTGGGTGAACTAGGTGTTAGGTGTAAGAAGATTGTGGTAATCTTCTTGTTGAGGTGTTGAAGAGTGTGGTGCTCTTCAAGGGTGAAGATTGTGGTAATCTTCACAAGGTGCCGTTTGAAGATTGTGGTAATCTTCAAGTAAGATTGTGGTAATCTCAAAGGTGGTGTTGAAGAAGAGTGTGGTGCTCTTCAAGGTGTTGGTGTAAGATTTTGTTGTAATAATTTTTGTAATTATTAATAAAATCTTTATCTCTTTCGAAATCCATCCCTGATATCTTTGGAGTGGTAGAGGATCATGCCCTAGGTGGGTTGAACCTCTTTAAATCGACGCGTGTGTTGTTTACATTCCGCACCTTTGTTATTATCTTTGAGCATTCGGTTGAAAAAGAGGGCGAAATCGAAAAGATGGAGATAATCTATTCACCCCCTCTAGATTATCGTAGCGCTTGGACTTACAAGTGGTATCGAGCCAAACTCTTTGGCAAGCTCGTTTCACATTGCGAGTGAAGAGAAACGATCGTCGGCTACAAACAAAGCTCATCTTTCCTAAGGCACCTCCACCACCAAGCCACCTCGGTTTGATTCCAAAAATTTTATATTTTGGAAAGAAAGAATGGAATGCTATTTACAAGGTTGCGGGTTCGACATTTGGAACACCGTCATTAATGGAGAATCTATTCCGATGAAAGATACGCCACACACCTCAAAAGGCTTCAAAAAGCTCAATGATGAAGAGAAGAAAAAATCATCTCCTTAAATGGTAAAGCTCTTAATATTTTACATTGTTCACTTACCACTTTGGAATTTGATCATGTTGTAGGTATTCGATCGGCACATGAAGTATGGCAAAATTAGAAGCCATCTATGAAGTATATGCAAATGAAGGAGCAACTCAAAAGCATCTACTTCACAAACGGATACAACATCAAATCCAACAACATGGGATAAGCCTTCTACAACCTCCCATGATGAACAAGTTGAACAATGCCTCATGGGCATCGAAGAAAAAACGAGGTAAGTTCTAAACCCTCTACTTCTTATGATAATGAATTGCAAAATGAATATAGTGATTTGCAAAATGATTATGATGAGCTACAAGATGAATTCCAAAACTTACTTGTTAAATACAAAAATTTGAAAAAGGAATTCATTGTTTTGAAAAATGATAAGGATAGTTTATTTACTTCCTATGAATCACTATCATGTGCTCACACCACCACTCTTGACAAGGTTAGAAACCTTGAGAAAGAAAATAGTACTCTTGTTGAGGATATAAATTGCTTGAAAAATGATTTATCTAAATCCAACTTGAGTACCGATAGAATAACCAATATTGTTGATTGTTGTGATAATTCGAAACTAGAACTTGATCATAAGCCTAAGGGTGTCAATCACATGAAAAAGAATCAAGTCTCTAAGTACATTGGTCATTATGCTCCTAGAATTATTACGTGCTTTTATTGCGGTAAAAAGGGTCATACGGTAAATACTTGTCGGGCTAGAAATAGCTCTAATTATTGTTGGAGACCTAAAAGTCTCAAGACTAATCCCAAAGGACCCAAACACATGAGGGTACCACAAAACAATGTCATATTAGGTACCCGACGAAATAATGATCGAAGAAAATTTATACCGCTAAGATGACATCAAATGACCATTTCATTTGATCAAAGGAGAAAACATTTTCAAAGCCAATTTCGAAGAAGAGGATATAATCAAAAATGGGAAGAAAACAATCCTTGAAATGGCAAAGACATCATCAACAAGATGATTTTCAAAGAAGAAGAGACTATCAACAATGGGAAGGAAACAAACTTTGGAAATGGAGTAATCAAAGAAGTCATCATCAACAAAGTGACTTCTCAAGGAAGATATCATCAACAATGGGAACGGCACAACCCATGGAAATGGCGTAATTGGTAAACCGTATCTCCCCATTTAAAATATGCATTTTATCTAGTTAGTATGCATGTTTTTATTTGTGCCTATATTGCAAATGAGTTTTCAAGTATTTATTTTGTTAATTAAGGTCTTCAATATATATTTGTGCTTTTAAATTTTTTTTTTGAAAAAGAAGACCTCATATGATGTTTTTAAAACTCTTGTGCATTTTTGTAGACTAGAGTGTGTTATCATCTCCTATGGATTTTTATGGCATGAGCTTACTTGTGATATCTCTTAGCCTACACTTCTATCATTATGATTTGTGCTAGATTTGTTTTAAGAATTGTGTAGGATTTACATATTTTCACAAATGGCCATTTACGTCATTATTTGTCAAGAAAGGCATAAATTATCGAGGTATGTTTACTTGTGTTATTCTTACTCTTATAGACTCGATATATGTATTGCCATATGCCTATGTGCTTGTGTTTCATAGTATCTCATACAAGTGCCATTAAGAGGATTTTTAGATTTTTAAGGCACTATTCGATATTTGATTGCACATATTTGCCGTGTCAACTCTTGTTCAAATACTTCTTTTAAATAAGGTCTCAACTATATGCTTTCGGATTTTCAAATTTCAAAAGAGACCTTTTGTAGCTTTCTTAAGCTTATTTGAACTTGCATGATTTATTAGACTTTTGATGATCTTCTAAATGCATAGTATGTGTTTCTTGCTTCATGGTCTATATATAGTGTCTATTTCTACTATGCAAGATATTTTGTGATTGAGGCATGTTTTTACACTTGGGCTATTTTTTTCTTGCTTATATAAGCGATGCCGTTAATGAGTTTGTTAAGTTGTGTAGATGAGAAATGAAGTACTCCAAATATTTGGATGTAAATGTTCTATTATGAACACCTTAGATCAATTGGATGCCCTATGATGATAGTGATGAAGAAGATAAAAAGGGTATTCGAAACAAACTCGATGACCAAGGCAACATTGGTCGAACTAAGGCGAGGTTAGTAGCTCGAAGGTATTTTCAAGAAGAAGGTAATCGATTTTGATGTAACATTTGCACTCATAGCACATTTTGTATCTATTTGCATTTTACTTGCCAATTCTTGTTTTAAGAAAATTTCAAGCTTTACCAAATGGATGTTAAATCCAAATTTCTAAATGGTTTTATTAAAGAAGAAGTCTTTGTAAAACAACCTCCGGGGTTTAAAATTTTTCTAGGCCAAATGATTGTTTTTAAGGCCTTGTATGATTTAAAACAAGTACCCCATGTATGGTATGATAGACTTAGCTATTTTTGCTAAATGATTTTACAAGAGGTAAAGTTGATACTACTCTTTTTGTTTTTTGAAAAAGGGCAAGATTGTAAACTTGTGCATATTTATGAGAATATTTTTGGTGCTACTAATGAATATTTGTGCAAGATATTTTTCTAAGTTGATACTAGGTGAACTCGAGATGAGCATGATGGGGAGCTCAATTTATTGCTTGGACTTCAAATTATTCAATGCCAAGAAGATGGTTATATTTCAAAAGAACTCTTGAAGGAGTTAAGCATTGAAGAAAGAAGAACTATCTCAACCTCTATGGCTAAAGATTGACAAAGGTTGAGAAAGTCATGTCGGTTGACAAACAAATTTGAGGTATGTCTTCTTGTATTATTCTTATAGACTCGACATTCCATATACCTTATGTCTATATGTTCGACTTCAAAAATTATCCCAACGAATCTCATTAAAGTGCCATTAAAAGAAATTTTCAAATATTTGAAAAGCACTTCTTCTTATGACTTGTTGTATCCAAAGCTTTAAAACGTTCTTATTTTTTTGGGATAACAAGTTCGGTATCTATTATACGGTTATTCATATTCAAAATTTGGTTCGTCATAATCGAACTAAACATATTGAGATTCGATATATTTTTAAGGGATTGTGATTTTTAACAAAAATTTGAGATGTGTTTAATTCCGTCTCAAGGATCACTCGCGGACTTTTTAATCGCTCAACGCCGAGTATTTTACCTCATTTCGAGCTTGATCATGACATAATGTATATTGAATGAGGTCTACGTTTGCATTTTGCACGTTTTTAAAACTTAGGCGAAAAAAATCGGATTTTTGGTTGAAAATTCGGATGTTGGAAAAACGACAGACAATGGGTTGAAAAAGGGTTGAGGGCAACCGTCGCCCTCAACGCCGACCGTCGCCCTCGGCCTCGACCGTCGCCCTAGGCTATAATTTGGATTAAAATGGTTCTGTCTTGACATTCGTCACTTTGACACATTTTGGCCATTTTTCGTCCCTTTGCAAATTTCACACACAATTCACTTCAAATGAGTTTTGATGCATGAATTATATATTTTGGGGATTATCTAGCTCGACTATCATCATCATTGCTCGTCTTTACCGATTGAATGGTAAGAATTTCACTATCTTTAGCTCAATTGGGTTGAACCTTGAGTTTGTGGCTTATATGTATTTTTCTTGATGTAATCCATATATGTTTGTGATGAGCTTATTGATTGTTGATGAATGATATTTGTTAAATTGTATTTGGTGATGAAAAACTTGGCTTGATTTCATTTACATGGGCTATATATATAACTTTTTCTATTTTTGACGCCCGCCAAGTGTTCGATAAAACGTTTCAATGAAAGATTCATCACCTACATGACTCTCTCGATTTCAAAAGTCTCATATATTTATAGAGATCATGTTTTTGCAAATCAAATGACTTTTCATAAGCTTCTACAAGTCGTATGATTCGACTCTTCTTCTATTTGGTTTAAAAGCTTCAATGTTCAAATGGCTCGATACATCGGTTTACTTGCACACTTTGATAAGAATATATGATGTATTTATCGTGCTAACATTCTTTTGATGATTCCAAAGGGGAGAAACAGGTTATAAGCTCATTAGCTCATAAAAACTAAGATAAGCTTAACGAAAAGAAGCTATAAGCTATGGCTTCCTAAAGCCATAAGTTGTGTATGATTCTTGGTCCATTGGTTGTAGTATGGACTTATATACGGTTCTAATAATGTTTCTTTGACAGGAGCTTTTAAGTTTTTGATACTTAAGCTAAATATCGAAAAGCTAATATTTTAGCTTATGTTTAAGTTGCTCTATATAACTCTTGTTGTGCATGTTGATAGGGGAGTATTTGCTATATGTGTTTGAATATCTCTACTCCCATCATTGTGATTATATTGCGTGGAATGTTGTCACTCACAACGGAAAGTTCCTTTTACCTAAAAATGTTTTGTTTTCAAAATCGACCTCGTTAAAATTGTTTTGGTTTGTAATCATCAAAAAGGGAGATTGTTTGATAAATGATTTTATCATAATTTTGATGATTTTGTCTTTATACCAAAACAATGTTTTTAAAGGTTGTCCAAATACTCCTAAATGATTTAAAATGGTTTTCATATTTTCCGTAGTATTTCTTCAAGTTTTATTTTCGACAAAATTGGACAACACTTTTAATGATTTTTACTTAATGTATTTTTACACCAAAACAATGTTTCTAAATGTTGTCCTAATACTCCCGATCGGTCTAAAATGTTTTCACTATTTTTCTGGAGTATTTCTTGAAGTTTATTTTCGATATAAAATTGGACAACACTTTTGTTTTGAGGTCAACCTATCGCCGTATAGGGCAACCCGTACACTGAAAGTTGAGGAAAACAAAAACTTCATGTTTGCGAGAAAATGGTCGAACCGTCGCCCTATAGGCAACGGTGCAGTCGGCCGATCGACCGACCCTTGGGCGGCCGGCACTGGGAGCAAAAATTGAAAGCAACATTTGCCTTTCATTTTTTTGTTGAGTGCGACCGATTGTGGTTAGGGTCGACGGCCGAGGTGCACGCCGACCGTCGCCTGCGGTAAATGTTGATATGATTATTTCAAACTCTATTTCTCGTGCGACCGTCGCTTCTTAAGTTTGACAACAAAAATGTAACCGTTGTGCAGCAGACATCTTTTCCTTAATTTGTGGGATTGATTTCTAACAGCTCTTTTCTTCAATTGTCTTGCAATTTTTTACAGAATTCATGTCCCCAAGAGGAGCCTATCATGTACAAGACATCTTCTATAAATAGAGGAAGAATTGAAGCAACACAACAAGAGAGAAAACTACAACACAACAAGATACACTCAAGAATACACTTGTTCTTACATTGTCTTATTTCTTGTTGTAATTTGCCTAGCTATTCACTTTCACATTCTTGAGGTCTAGGCTATTCTTGATTACACTTGCACTCAATTGTATTATTCATTATCGAGTTGTAATCTTGAATTTGTGGTCGTCATTCAAACACAAGATATCCTTGTGAGTGTTCTTGTGGTAAGAACACACTTGGGTGAACTAGGTGTTAGGTGTAAGAAGATTGTGGTAATCTTCTTGTTGAGGTGTTGAAGAGTGTGGTGCTCTTCAAGGGTGAAGATTGTGGTAATCTTCACAAGGTGCCGTTGAAGATTGTGGTAATCTTCAAGTAAGATTGTGGTAATCTCAAAGGTGGTGTTGAAGAAGAGTGTGGTGCTCTTCAAGGTGTTCGTGTAAGATTTTGTTGTAATAATTTTTGTAATTATTAATAAAATCTTTTTCTCTTTTCGAAATCCATCCCTGATATCTTTGGAGTGGTAGAGGATTAGGCCCTAGGTGGGTTGAACCTCTTTAAATCGACGTGTGTTGTTTACATTCCGCACCTTTGTTATTATCTTTGAGCATTCGGTTGAAAAAGAGGGCGAAATCGAAAAGATGGAGATAATCTATTCACCCCCCTCTAGATTATCGTAGCCGCTTGACTTACGATATTTCATCCGATGAGACAAGCTTAGTGGTTCTTGAAGATGTAGAAATTTCCGAAATCGGTAGAATATACATTCAACCTCAACATGTAGAATTGTCGATACACATACAAATCTATTTGAAGGCACCTTTATTAGTGATGAGATGAAGAGATCGACTTAGATACCGATGGAGAAGAGAGCAAATATTTCTATCTCGATGATGATAGTAACTATGTAATACGTCGAACTTATGTGGCACCTTCATTGTGCTTTAATTATTATTTATTTTAATTATTTGGTAATTATCTTGAGCAAAAACTGGTTTTACGATTGATTAATCATATGTTCTTGACTTAGTAATACGTCGATTTTGTTGCAACTAAGTAGTTTGAATGAAAGACCAGTGAGAATGATGTAAAATATGGGAATCACATTAGAATTGATGATTTTTTGCTCTTAGAAATATATGCGGTGTTAAAAGGAACTCGGTTTAATACATGCTAAACATTAGATCATGATAATGCATGGAATACTTTTAAGCACAAAAGCATTACCATGGCGGCCAAGATAATTACACATAAAGCCATAATCAAATAGGTGGAGCTCTTCATTGTCTCTGTGTGTTTGTGTTGTGTGTGATAAAAGGAACATTCATTTGAGATGCTTGTTTCAAACTAGGCCAAGAACAAGCAAATTGGTGCGATTTTCAATTTCAAAAGGCAATTGCCTTTTGAGATTCCGATTTCCACGAGCTTTGAAAACTTTGAGGCTATTCAATTAAAGATTTCTATTACTATTTTGTAGCAAATGACTAAAAGGAAGTGGCGTGATAAATGAAAGAGACATGGAGATAAAATTAGACGCTAATTAGAGAAGCATGGGAAGATACCTTTAACATTTCGCAAGAGTGATGGTCGTGCTATAGGGGATTATGCACCCACCTTCATGACAGAGCTTGGTGTAATTGTTAAAATTTTGGACCAAGTTGGTTGGAAAAATGTTACTTGAGGAGCGTAAGATGCCTCTTTTTGATCGATTGTCGGTTAGTATTAAATATTATATTTTTTTGATAAGTTTAGTTTTTCTTGTTAAATGTTATATTCATTGTAGGCTTTTTTTTTTATATATAGACTTGGACACACGACCTGAGTCGGTTAAAGATGAAACCGACACACATATGGGTAATAAGTACCGCAATCTCCGTTACAAGATGCGCACATACTATATCAGTCTCCTCGACCTACCTTTTGAGGAGCAAGTAAGACATGTGCTCGAGGAGTTTTGTGACATAGAAGCAGATCGGGAATATGTGTAAATTATTCGATTTAGAGAGATTTAAGGTATAATTGTTACTAAACTAGTTATGAATATATTAATTTAATTAGATTTCATACTTTGTCATTGCAATTTTAAGATTATCCTGTTGTCTTTTATTTTTTCCAGGATGAGGTGATATCCTCTTTGAATCCTTAATTTAGGCCTTTTCTCGAATGGTCCTCATTCTTCTACTTGGTTTTTTGCTTTTGTAGCCAATGAACTAGAGTGTGTTGATTTCTCCTTTGTAAATACTTTGATGAGCAATATAATTTTTTCAATTATCTCCAGGTTGTCATCCTTGAGTTCCAAATACCCAAACTTAGAGATTTTAATATCTCCGTTTACTTAAATCCAAAGTCACTCAATCTCCAAAAATACCTAACTCTCGGACTAGGTCGGTCCCAACCAAAAACTATCCGAAAAACTAGAGGTAGCAATCCATGCCACAACACGGTTCGTCTCTCATAGATTTTGGGGAGTTAAAGACTTTATTTTGACAAAACAAGCATTCTACTTCGTGTGTTGTTCTAAATAGAGATTTTTTTAACACTCAAAAATATAATAGAGTTATTTTATATATCTAAATAAATGGTAGAGCAAATTTGAATGGAAGAGCAATTTGCAAAAAAATTTAAAGTTATGTTTTAGATTTTATTTTCATCTCTCGACCATAATAAGTTGTTCTTTCAATTCAAATTTCAAAACTTAAAAGCCCCAAAAAGGAAGAGATAAGGAAAATTCTTAACAACTATTAATTAGTTTGTAGAAAATAACATTTAAATACTTAACTAATTAAACTTTCCATTCTCATCAATAGATTGAAAAATTCAATGCCCTCTTAAAATTATGGTTCGATAAGATTTTTATTTGAGTGGAAATATATATTCAAATTAAATGGTGTTTTATTTTCTCTTTATATGAATCATTTGCAAGTAATCAATTTTTGACAATGTTATGAATCATTTGCAGGTAACACATTCACAACTGGAAGGAATGGATGATACCCTGCATAAGTTGTGGCTTATGCATTACTTCCTTTTACCGAGTTTGTGTTGTCGTCTGAATCAATTCAACATATTTTCATTCACTGCCCCGTGGTTTGCAAGATATGGGAATTTTTTGCATCTATGTTCAGCCCCTTAATTCCTAGTATGATGAAATTGGATTTTTATGATTAACTATTTTTACATAAACGATCAACAACAAATGCAACAAATCGAACAAAGTTGCCTTACAATCATTGTGCAGGTTCAAAGCCTTTTCTACAATATTTCTATGACGGTGTAAGTAAATAAAATTTAAGTTTATTGGATTAATTACTTGATTCTATTTATAATCAATGACATATTGTTTTCGAGGCCGATGGATCTAGCAAAAGAACCGAATCACTGTTTTCAACAAAACCCATTATAAAGACTAAGAAGAAGACATGCGTGGGAGAGAAGGCCGAGAGAGTATATGTACATAATTGAAGTATCAATTTTTTTAGTTTATTTTAAACTAAATATTTTAGTTAACATATTTATCTAATTTAGGATGAGATGGTACGACTCCAATAGGATTCTTGATGAGACACCGTCAAAGTTAGATGACGAAGGTGATGGTCACACTTTAGATGACATTGAGATTGATGATAAAGTGTGTGATCAAGTCCTTGGTGTGCATTCTAAGTATATACGTGTACTCATTACAACAAAACATGCCTTTTGCATCGGCAATTTTAGGTACGACTTGGTGTCGTCCCAATTAGACATATTTAACAACGACATTCTCAAGCTAAAAACTTTCATCATAATTTTTACAAGCTCGCGTGGATAATAGTGACTAACCTCAAAAAAAATTCTTCCAATTTTTTGTAACGCCTTGATCGTCTCAAATGTGTTCGTACTTTTCTCGTCGTTGCTAATAAATGTATAAAATTCCCCGGAAACTCTTCCCCTTACTTTCAATCCCGTGCTCTCTTCGACTCTCTAAACATTTTGCAAACATTTTCAATCTCGAGCCCTAATCTCTAAACGTTTCCCCCTCCCAAATACCAACGCCATAATCCCGCCGTTGGTCCTCATGCTGCCCTGAGAAAACATTTTTAGTCCACCGAGGCCAATTCCTCATTGGTAAGTTGTTACTCTTTTAGATTTCAACTTTACGCTAAACATTTTCCCCACAATTTCAATCCCCGGCCCTAATCTTCATCTCTAAACTTTTCCCCTCCCTACGCCGATCTTCCTCGCGTTCTTTGGTTCTCCACCTTTTTGCCGCCCGGAGACACATCCGAGGCCAATTCCTCATTGGTAAGTTGTTGCTCCTTTAGTTTTCAGCTTTTGATGGCTCAAAAGCTACTCTAGAAAACCATAGGCAAGTGCACCTATCGTTTTATAGTATAGATTTTTGAGTACCGAGTATCATTCCCACGAGGATTGTAAGTACTAATAATTACCGTCTTTTTGTTATTTAATCTAATAATTTTCAGAGTTTTTGTTTGTTAAAATGGAAAATGAAAAATAGATAATTTAAAATAATTGTAACTTACAAAAGATCAAATAAAAGTAGATTCTAGAATAAGAAATCAAGAGCTAGAAATGTGTTTGAATGTAAATCCCTCTAGAATGTTTTTGTGATTCAACAATGATAAAAATACAACCATAAGCCCTTAAGCAAAAACCAACCTCTTTTAATAAAATATCATGTTTTATGGACCGTATAAATTCGATTTAAGTTAAACCCTTTCTCAAGGTGAAAAACTCATAATCTCAAGTTGATTAATCTCTTTCTAGTTAAAACCCCCAAGATTGCATTATAACGATTTGTGAATTCCCATATTAGGTTTGACCCTAATCCAGAAGATTTATGTCGTCCTATATCTAGGATTGCATGCAACTCTTTTCACTTATACAAGTTCTTTTTCACCATAAATCTCTCGACACCCGATGAAGAATAGAAATCAAATTAATATACTTTGATATTAACTCGAATGAGATAAGCATGATATAAGTGAATCACACAAGACATGAACATTTTATTAAAAACTTACAAACCTTAATCACAAATCCATCCTAGAGTTCATTACATTCAAACACTAATAGTTTAGCTACTCATAATTTTGACAAAAGAGTAAATTACACAAGAAGATTTAAGTATTGTAGACATGGTGTACTTATCTTTCTCAAAATCTCAATGGACTTCTTTCTTGATTGATGATGTTGCTCCAAGTCTTCTTCTCCAATATTGCCCCAAGATTTCTCCTCCAACACCCCTTGATCCCAACTCTTCTTAATGAAATGAATACAATGATTATTTTTTCAAGATCTAATGAATGCTTCTTCCAACTTCAACCCTCGGCTTTTATAGGCAACATTTTTTGTACAATAATACATTGATAGTACTATCTTTTGTTAAAAAATTACCCCCACTTTCATTGTTGGTTGGTGAATTCTTGTATTCAAGTGATGATGGAGGAACATGGAGACATGTTTCAGCAAAATATGGTGTTAAAAGTGTACAAAAGTGGTCAAAAGGGCTTGGTTGGTGAGTTTTCCCTAAATTCCGCATAGAAAGGTATCCGAAAGTAGCCTTGACCGTGTCGCCTCGGGAGTTGAGAAAACGACCGGACATGGCCGTGTCATACAACACGGCCAGGCCGTGTTGCTTGACATGGCCGTGTTGTGTGACACGGCCTGGCCGTGTCGGACTTCTGTTTGTGCGAGTTTTCTCCTCTTTTGATTCCCTTCAACATGGCCGTGTTTGGCGACACTTAGGCCGTTTTGGACCCTTTTTCCAATTTTTCTTCAATTTATTTCCTTCTTTTTGAGTATGGCCATGTTACTTGACACCCCAAGTCATGTTGAGTGATTTTCTTGCCTTTTGTACTTAATGTTGGCTTCAAATTGCTCCACCTATAATGTTAAACACATCCCGCGATAAAATGCTACAAAAATACTAGAGAAACTATGATTTTTTTAACAAAACAATTAAAAACTATTGAATTAATAGCACAAAATATGTACAAAATGGCACTTATAAGCTTTACATTGTTTTCAAATCCGTCTTGATAGTGCTTAACCTTTGGTCAAATATTTTGGTTTGTTGTTCTCTTATAAGAATTTGATATACATGAGAACAAGTTGTTCTGTTCTTGTTAGAGATTTGAGAGTAATTTAGTTTTGTTTTAGAGTAATTTAGCAAAAGTACCAGCTCAATCACATTGTTCGCGATCTCCAAAAGCTTAACCATTGTTAATTCCGTGTTTTTACGGATATTCATATTTTTCCTTAATTTTCAAATACTTCCAATTTAAGTATTTTGCCTTTCTTGTTATATCTTGAATTAGGATTTATTAAATAAAGGAAGTTGATTTAGAAAATGATTGTATTAAAACTGGATTCTTGAGTTTTAGATTGATATGAAAGATCGATTTTTTAGGGATGTGTTTAAAAGAGTTCTAATCCTTATATAATTAGGAATCCTATTTCTACTATGTTTCTTTCTTCTTTGTTTTATAGGGACTCAAACTCTTCAAAGGATTACCTATATAAAGAGGACGTCTCCCACATAATTCAAAGACGCAGAATTACAATTGAGAGAGCACATATCCGAGAGAGATCGACCTCGCAAAGAGAGAAATAATGTCGATATACTACACATTTCAGTGTTGAAGGAAGTGTTGTTCAAGTACCGATTCAACACCAAGATCGAGCATCTTTGTTTTTCTATTTTTGTCCATTTATTGTTTGTTTAGAAGTTCAATAGTTCATATTCTTTCTTTTGGACGAGTTGTTTTACAAAGTATAGATCTACTCATAGAAAGGAGTTCGATAGGTTTCGTACTAGTTGAGTCATTCGATTGAGTTACGTAAAACGATACTTCAACTAGTGAATATATTTCGCCCTCGGTAATGTTTACAAGTATTTTTATACTTGTAGACAAATTTTATCTCTGTGTTTTACTTTTATCCGCGCTGAGTTGGTACACGTGTTCTGCGCACTTGTAACAACACTTTATTCTTAGAAAGTTTGGGACCTTAAATTCTTTAAATTGGCATCTGAGCCAACACTTGATTTCACTAAGTGTTGATCCTAAGTTCGAGCAAGCAATGGATAGTCAAGTTTCAAATATGTTTCATCCACCTATGTTGGATGGATCTAACTACTCGATTTGGAAGATCAAGATACGGGCGTTTATAAAATCAATTGATGAGAAATCCTGGCGCTACTGTTCTAGTTGGATGGACTCCTCCAAAAATCATAGATGTCGATGGCGATTACATAAATCAGGATGAGATAAGCTGGTCCAATGAAGATATTCAACTTGCGAACTACAATTCAATGCTCTCAATGCGATTTTTGGTGCGAAGATTTCAACATGTTCAAAATCATCCGCAACTATATCGCAGCCAAGGACGCGTGGGAGGCTCTGCAAAAACATTGTGAAGGTTTTACAAGTGTTCGTCTCTCCAAGTTACGACACCGATAGTTAGGTTTGAAAATTTGAAGATGGAAGAAGATGAAGATATCACATCCTACCATGGATGACTCGTGACATCGCCAATGAATCTCAATCTCTGGGTGAGCCGATCTCAAATTCAAGGTTAGTAAGTAAGATGATGCGTTCCCTACCCGAAGGTTTGATATTAAGATTGCTTTGGCCGAAGAATTATCAAACATTGCAACACTACGACTTGATGAGTTAGCTGAATCCTCAAAACTTGGGAACTCAATTTTGTCGACAAAAGGAAATCAAAAGGAAAAGCATTGCTCTACAGGTATTACCCAATGAAACTAGTAAATTAGCTCAATTAACTAAAGAGGTTGAGGAATCAATTAGGTGAGGAATCTATGGCTATGTTTTCTAAAAAATTCAAGTAGGATTATGAAAAACAAAAGCAAAACTCGCTTCCTTCCAAAACCAACAAACCTTTTAAACCTAATGCTCCTAAATACCGTAGGTCCCAAGGGGTGTAAGTGTAAGGTTTAGTAGGGGGGTTGAATAAACCTTACCAAATTTTCGATTTAGTCCTTTTAAATCTACAGAGTTGATTCTACACAACCTGTGTCCTTGATGGACATCGAATTAGTCACTCAAGAGAGTTAATCTCTCAACAGACTCACTGAGTTGTTGATGGAGTAACTCACCGTTGGCTATAATTTGACTCAACCGTGGTTTTGTTTTTATTGGAAGACTTAACACCCTTAAGTTTGATTAAGCAAGATTTTAGAGCTTGATTTAGTACTTATAAATTATCAAATGGATAGCAAATTTATCAAAGAGATATAAGCGCTTAAAAGTGCGAGAATTTAAGTCTTTGAAATGTAAATGACACAATGAAGTTTTTATAGAGGTTCGAAGATGGGGTAATTCTTCTACTCCTCTCTTCTCCAACTCCCGGAGGAATCCACTAAGTAATGATCGGTTTACAAAGTGGTAATAGTCCGGATACAAGTCTTGATCACAACAACCGACTTGATCCTTAGGGACTCGATGCTGAGACGCCTTGATCACTCACCGGCTTCTCGTGCGACTCGGCCTTCTTCACAGGCAGTACCGCTTTGTTACTACACTCACTTGCTCAAGCTCTTTGGATTTGATCACGAAGCCCTCCAAAAGCTTAAGACTTGGTTCAACCTTGAACCTTTCTACAATCCTTCCGAATGTAGACCCCTTTTCTTCAAAAGTTTCCTCTTCAACCGATTGAAGTTCTCTTTCCTTCACGGTGAGTGTTGGATTGATGTACTTCGTAATGTAGGCTTGAGGATTGAGAATGTTTCGATTTTTCTAATATGCTTGTATATCTCACGTGTGTGTCATTCTTTCTCAAACAAACTCCTCGGCCTTTTATAGTGAACTTTTCAAAAATTTGCCCGTTGAAGAGATAGGCTTATTTTTGAAAGTCACTTTGCGATCGTTGGCTTGTCTTGTTGCGCTTCTTGGAATTGCCATTTCCTCGTATGAATTGTTCTTCCACCTTTTCGAGTTCGACACGGTGTGGTGCTTCCCATTGTTCATTCCTTTTGCACGCTTCGGGACCGAGCACTCCGAGAAAGGTGGTATGGAGATATTACTTGTTTAAGTAAATCTTTTGATTTACGTAAACGGTTCTTTTACAGTTATCTCGACTTGACTGCATTTTCTTGCTTTCCCCAGGTGACTTAGAGTCAGCTTCCAATCATTGGATGACTCTTCTGTCACTTCAACTTGAGACTTGGCTTGACTTGACTGATGCTCCACTCAGCTGCATCTCAGCTGCTTCTCCAGTAGAGTTCCTGTCTACTCTTCTTTGCCATACTCACTGTCTCAAGCAGCGAGTCTTCCTTCAAGTCTTGATTGTCTTCTTGCATGTTAGGGCGTAGGTGACTTAACTCAGCTTGGCCAGCTCTATTTAATACAATGCATTTTACAACAAGAATTGGGGTGCCAACTTTCTATTCTAAGTTTTACATGGCATTCATCAAAATCTAAACAATAAAATTCCTAACAATTTCCCCCTTTTTGATGATGCCAAAACTTAAACCATTCAAAAATGCAAATAGCAAAGATACATACAGATAGTGTATTGACATAGAATGTATGCGCAGAATAGATCCGTTTATTGATCATATCATTCTTGTTCTTTTACACAATCACATGGTGTATCGAGCACATATATGTCTTCACAAGAAAAATAAAGAATTTATAGCTTTATTACGAAAGACTTACATTGTATGTATTTACATAATAAAATACACGAAGGGTTGGACAAAGAACACTTCATCTCCTTCGATGTCTCCTTCTTTCATCTTGATCAAAGATCTTCTTCTCTTCTTCTCTTTTTCTCGTCGTCACCGCTTTCTTTTTTTTCTTTTCATATGCCTTCCTGGCAGCTTCATCTCTTCTTATTCTTTCCCGTCTCTCCTCCCATAGCCGAGTTTGTCTCTTGTTTTCTTCTTCTAGTCTTTTTGCATACTCAAGATTAGTTTTAGCCACTTGCAAATTTGCCACTTGGTCAAGCCAAATTGAGATCCCTCCTTTCTTTCCTTCGGATCCACATATTCAATGTTTTTGGGCGAGGCCTAGTCCAAGCTTCTTCCTCCACTATCGCTTCTTCCTCTACCTCCTCCGGGCGTATCTTTGTCTTTGGGTCTTCTTCTTTCCACAGTGACCGACCACGAGTGACCACCAGAGCGAGGCTCACGTTGTTGTCTGTCACTGTCGCCTTTCTTCACATAACGTGAGACCCTTTTCCCAAGATACAAGTCCCAAGCTTGAGCATAGACATATTTGCAAAGTATCCCTCGATCGAGCGTTTTAAATTCATCGACCGATCGTGGCTCGTCACGACATCCGAGATGGCATAAGTGTCTCTGTCTCACCGGAATGCCTCCATGTTCTTTCAAGATGTTCATAACCCCGGCATCCATTCTTCCTTCCACTTCCTTCATCCCCGCTTCAATTGTTTTTCTCTTTTCACCATAGATACAAAGTGTGTTGGAGTGGCGAGTCACGGGAGTTTGTCGCCGATAATGTCACCAGATGACCTCGTTGAGGGGTTTGTGCAATCATCAAGGTCATATCTGTTGATCCTTCCCCTTCAACAAGCTTTCCTTTCTTCTCGTTTCAAGACTTCCTCACCGATTTTCCCTTGTTAGGAATTTTATTGTTTAGATTTTGATGAATGCCATGTAAAACTTAGAATAGAAAGTTGGCTCCCCAATTCTTGTTGTAAAATGCATTGTAATGAATAGAGCTGGCCAAGGAGTCAAGACAAATTTACGCCCTAACATGCAAGAAGACAAATCGAGATCGAAGGAATACTCACTGTGAGACAATGAGTATGGCAAAGAAGAGTAGACGGAACTCTCTTCAAGAAACAAATGAGATGCAACAGTGGAGCATCACCAAGTCAACTCAAGAAAAGCCAAGTCTCAAGTTGAAGTGATTGACAAGAGTCATCCATGATTGGAAGGCGACTCTAAGTCACCTGGGAAAGCAAGGAAATGTAGTCAAGTCGAGATAATCGTAAAAGAAATCGTTGCAGACAAATCAAGAGATTTACTTAAACAAGTAATATCTCCATACCACCTTTCTCGAAGTGCTCGGTCCCCGAGCGTGCAATTGGAATGAACCAATGGGAAGCACTACACCATGTCGAACTCGAAAAGGTGAAACAACAATTCATACAAGAAACAAAGAATTCCAAGAATCGCAAGCCAACGATCGCAAAGTGACTTTAAAAAATAAGCCTATCTTTTCAACGGGCAAATTTTTGAAAGTTCACTATAAAAGGCCGAGGAGTTTGTTTGAGAAAGAGATGCATGAATGACACATACGTGAGATATACAAGCACATTAGAAAAATCAAAACAATCTCAATCCTCAAGCTTATTTTCAAGACATCAATCCAACACTTACCTGTGAAGGAAAGAGAACTTCAATCAGTTGAAGAGGAAACTCTTGAAGAAAAGGGGTCTACATTCCGGAAGGATTGTAGAAAGGTTCTAGGTTGAACCAAGTCTTAAGCTTTTGGAGGGCTTCGTGATCAAATCCAAAGAGCTTGAGCAAGTGAGTCTGATGTGTAGCAAGGCACGCCCTGTGAAGAAGCAGAGTCGTCGCACGAGAAGCCACCGAGTGATCAAGGCGTCTCGGATCGAGTCCCTAAGGATCAAGTCGGCTGTTGTGATCAAGACTTGTATCCGGACTGTTACCACTTTGTAAACCGATCATTACTTAGTGGATTCCTCCAGGAGTTGGAGAAGAGAGGAGTAGAAGAATTACCCCATCTTCGAACCTCTATAAAACTTTCTTTGTGTCATTTACATTTCAAAGATTTAAATTCCCGCACTTTTAATTGCTTATATCTCACGATAAATTTGCTATCCATTTGATAATTTATAAGTACTAAATCAAGCCACAAAATCTTGCTTAATCAAACTTAAGGGTGTTAAGTCTTCCAATAAAATAAAACCACAAACTAAGTTAAATTGTAGCCAACAAATGAGTTACTCCATCAATGTACGGCTTCACCGAGTTGTCTGGAGAGATTAACTCTACTGAGTGACTAATTCGATCGTCCATCAAGGACACACAATGTGTAAAATTAACTCAGAGATTTAAAAGGACTAAATCGAAAATTTGCAAGGTTTATTCAACCCCCTTCTAAACCTTACACTTACACCCCTTGGGACCTACAAGTGGTATCGAGCGGTTGGTTCATTGAACCCTCTCGCACCGTTCTTGAACTAGATCTCCAAACTTTTCAAAGTCTCGCTTTAGTACTTAAATTTTCAAAACTCTTTTTATCATTAAAAGTTATTATCATGGAAGCAAATTTAACACGCATCCCTATGTTCACTATTGAAGAATTTGATGATTGGAAAATTCGTATGCGAGCTCATCTATCAAATTACATGATGAGATGTGGATAGTGATAGAAGATGGGCCTCTGCAAATATTAAAGGTGAACACAAATGCATGACAAGAGTTGCAACAAGGGAGAAGATGTCTTTGCTCCCGGACCATGGTTGAAAAACCAAGAACCGAGTGGACAAATGATGACAAAAAGATACAACCTGGACAATGTAGCCAAGGACATCCTTTATAAAACCTTGACAAAGCCATGTTCAATAAAGTCAAATCATGCAAAACGGCTAAGGAAATGCGGGACAAGTGACATTGATTTGTGAAGGCTCGAGCAAATCAAAGAAAACAAATTATCAAAATGGTCAGACAGAATTTGAGAACTTCAAAATGATCTCGGGAGAAAACCTAGATCAACTAGACGCTCGGTTTACTGAGAAATCACAAATGAGTCAAGGCTACACTTGGAAAGGAATATACACGAGAAGAAATGTGTATGAAGATCCTAAAAAGTCTTCCAAATGAATGGGAAATGAAGGTCATGGCACCGAGACATTCCATGGACCTATCAAAGACATCCAACCATGAACTATTCTCGGACCTCAAAGCCTATGAGTTTGAGCCGAGAAGAAAAGACCAGGAAGAGACAACAGTACCCAAAAAAATTTAATTGTCAAAGATGGAAAGAGAGCCGAGGTCAAAGAGGCAATTGACCCGGAAGAAATAGCCCGATGGTCAAAAGATTTAACAAGTTCTTTAACAAGAACTACAAGAGAGGAAAGGGTGAATCTTCCGTAAGACACTCGGCTCCTCCAAATCAAGGGATGATAGGCCAACCAAGAGAATGATCATCAACAAGTTGAGTATCAAAGGGTGACAACTTAAGAGTAGAAAGAGAGTGATCAAAAGGTGAATATCTATGTTGGAATTGTAGACAACCAGTCACTATGCCATTGATCGCTCATATCCTCGTAGTCAACAAGACAGGAATGAAGAAGAAAGAAAGGTCTTGAGAGAAAGAAGACAAGAAAAGAAAAAGGCAATGATGGTCGCAGAGATCTTGAGACAACCAAGTCAAGAGAGACAAATGATTCGAGAGCAAGAAGCCGACTACTCGAGTGACTCAAAGAAGAAGCCTTGATCCGCTTAATGGCCAAAGAACAAGATCAAGAAGATGAGGTGCGATCTAATTCAACAAGCTCGGACACTAGTGATAGTGACGTGACACACACACTTCATCACCTACTTGATCTTTATGATTCATTAGGCAAAATGATGAAAGATTTTGAGCACATTAAATCCTCACACACACTATTGAATGAGGAAAACAGCCTACTTAAAAGTCAAAACTCAAAGTGACGACTAAGGAGCCGAGTACTCTAAGTCAAATAGTGTTGAAAATGAAAGTTTAAAGGCCGAAAATGCTAAATTAGTAGCGAAATTGCCGCTATAGAAAAGAGGGAGAATGACCTCAAAATGTTATTGCCTCATTCACTAAGGCATCCAAATCATTGGATGATCTTATTATGAGTCAAAGAGAATGTGGAGACAAGACAGGCTTAGGATTTAATTCCTTTGTGCCATGTCAAACCTCAAGAGTAATTTTGGAAAAAGGATCTTCAAGTCATGAAGAGTCCGAAAAATCCAAAACTCTAAATGTTGCACACACATTCACTCCAAAGCACAATACTAAGCAAACCGGCCTTGGTTACAAAGGAAAAGGAAAATGTGACCAGTTGAGTGTCTTTGAAAGGACAAACCGAGAAGAGATTCAAATGAGTCCTTCAAAGAACTCCTAACAAAATACTCAGAAAAAGAAAGCGAGCTACCAAAAATCCCGAAAATCCATAAAAGAAGTACATATGATGGGAATGGTAGAAAATATCCAAGCCAAGCTGATTGGAATAATGCGAACTATCAGCATAGACTTATGGAATATAAGCCCAAGTGGCAAAGGCCTAGAACTCAACAAAGGCCATTCCAAAAGTTTGAGAGCCTTCATCAAAGACACACATGCACCTAGGCACTACACTCAAAAGCACCACAATTACCCAAGGAAGGCAATTGCTAAAACACATATGCAGGGGCATACAGACAAAAGAGACAATCTGTATGAACCTAGAATCCCCAAGCAATTTGCCAGGATTAATTATGATTATGGCATCGATAGATGGCAACCCCTTAGAGTCAAATCATTTGGCTATAAGTTGGTTGGATCATCTTACAATTCTAACCCCTCAGACCTGCATAAGTATGGGTACCTAAAACTTAATTTCCTTGATTGCGTTCAAGGAACAAATGTGAAAGTGCCAAGGAACCTGGTACA
Source organism: Rehmannia glutinosa (assembly GCA_016081115.2). Classification (NCBI taxonomy): domain Eukaryota; kingdom Viridiplantae; phylum Streptophyta; class Magnoliopsida; order Lamiales; family Orobanchaceae; genus Rehmannia; species Rehmannia glutinosa. Next base: position 155,901 of record JABTTQ020003044.1, on the reverse strand, counting down.
TGGATAGTGGTCGTTCCCGGACATATGACAGAAATAAGAGAAATCATCAAAATTCAAGGAAGTCAAAGGAGCCAAAGTCATATTTGGGGAAATGAAGCTCCTGGTGAAATAAGAGGCATTGGATCCATCAAGAGGAATGGATTAGAAATCACAGATGTTGCATATGTTGAAGGACTCAACTTCAACCTACGAGTATCGATCGGCTCCGTGACAAGGGCTACAATGTTGGATTCAACATGGGTGTATGCCAAATCAAGGATATTGAATCAAATGAAGTTGTCTTTTGCAAGGAAATAGACGAGAAGAATATGTATGTAGTAGATTGGTCAACCGCAACACCCAAGACTGTCTACTCTACTAGCAAAGAGCACAAATTGAATCAAGTTGGTTGTGGCACAAAAAGCCGAGTCACCCGAATTTCAAAACAATTAACAAGCTAGCAAGAAGTCATCCGGTAGAAGGACTTCCGGACTCGATATACTGAAGGAGAGTATATGTGATGCATGTCGAAGGGAAAACAAATCAAGTCGTCATTCAAAGAAAAGACATGCCCATCCTCAACAAGAATATTGCATCTACTTCATATGGATCTATTTGGCCTAGTGGAACCAAAATGAAGATAAGTGGAAAGAAATACACCTTGGTGGTAGTAGATGACTACTCAAGATATACATGGACAATATTCATGTGCAAGAAGAAAGAAACCCTACAAAAACTACCACAAATTGATGAAGAGAATTCAAAATGAGAAGAGTCAAACCATTATCAAAATAAGATCGGATAGAGGAACCGAGTTTGTCAATGGAATAATAACTCGATTGTATTGAGAATGGTATTGGTCATGAACTATCACAGCAAGGACTCCACAATGAGAATGGAGTTGCGAAAAAAGGCAATGAACCCTCAAAGAAGCGGCAAGGACCATGTTAGTCAAGCAGGGTTACCAAAAAGATTTTGGGCAAGCAATTAACACAACTTGCTACACCCAAAACAGATGTATGATAAATAGACAAACTAACAAAGACTCCCTATGAGATCCGGATCGAAGAAAACCAAATGTTGCATATTTCGAGAATATTTGGATGTAAATGCTTCATCCACAACAATGGCAAAGACAACCTAAAGGCTTTTGATGCTAAAGCCGAAGGTATCTTCTTAGATACTCAAAAAAAGCAAAGCTTCACAGGTACTCAACAAAAGAACTATGGTTACAGAGGAATCCATTCATGTAGTATTCGATGAGCCAAATGTAAATGGAGAAGACATTGAAGAGTCACCGATAAGTCAATCATTCAACCATACGTAAGAGTCCCTATCTTTGAAGTCAAGCCGGGATTATCAATTCGAGAAGAAGATGAGATAGCTAGTGAATCTCAAAAGCGGTGGAAAATTTGCAGCTAAGTGACCACGAAAGAGTGACCCGCAAAAACACAAATACCGCAAGTCGATCGAATCCACTAACTCATTCCAACTCCTGATGTAAGATGGCCGAGAGACCATCCACCGAACTTGTCATTGGAGATATGAGAGAAGGTGTCAAAACAAGATCCGAACTCAACAAGAAGCTATGTTCACATGCTTCATTTCGCAAATAGAGCCAAAAGATGTGTCACAAGCATTGGATGACACACATTGATTCAAGCTATGCAAGAAGAGTCAATCGGTTTGAGAGAAATAAAGTATGGGAACTAGTGCAAAGACCCATACATCAAAATGTTATTGGAACCAAATGGGTATTCGTAAATAAGATGAACGAGGAAGGTTCTGTGGTAAGAAATAAAGCAAGACTAGTAGCCAAAGGATATTGCCAAGAAGAAGGGATAGATTTTGATGAAACATTTGCCCCTGTAGCAAGATTGGAAGCTATAAGGATGTTTCTTGCCTATGCACTCACAAGAATTTCATTGTATATCGATGGATGTAAAAAGTGCATTCCTAAACGGTTTATTGGAAGAAGAAGTATATGTTGAACAACCTCCAGGATTTGAGCGTAAGACTCTTGGAGACAAGGTATACAAACTCAAGAAAGCCTTGTATGGATTGAAACAGGCACCCGAGCATGGTATGATACCCTCTGTCACAATTCCTAATCGAAAATGGATTCACAAAAGGAAAAGTAGATAGAACACTTTTCGTAATTCAAGACAAGAAGAGAGTATACTTTGCTTGTTCAAATATATGTGGATGACATCATTTTTGGATCCACTAACAAAGAGTCATGTGTGAAAAATTCTCAAACCTCATGCAAAGTAAATTTGAAATGAGCATGATGGGAGAACCGACATTTTTCCTTGGACTTCAAGTGAAACAAATGAAAGATGGAACCTTCATAAGTCAAACAAAATATACCAGGGATTTAATGAAGAAGTTTGGTATGGAAGAGAAGTCTTCTCGTAAAAATACCAATGAACACATCACCAAAATGGACATGGATGCAGATGGCAAGCCAGTAGATCAAACAAGATACGAGAGCACTTATTGGATCAACGCTCTATCTCACAAAGCAGGCGTACATCACCTTTGCTTTGTAGGTGTATGTGCAAGATTTCAATCCGCTCCAAAAGAGAGCCATATGACAAAAAAAGAATACCGAGATACTTGAAAGGAAGCCAAGAAGTAGGCCTATGGTATCCAAAGGAAGGTGGATTCAAGCTAATTGGCTATTCGTGATTCGACTATCTTTGGATGCGAGTGGATAGGAAGAGCACCTCGTGCACTTTGTCAAATCTTTGGAAACAGACTAATTTCCTGGTTTAGCAAGAAACAAAACTCAATAGCCACCTCTACAAAGGCGAGATACATAGCTGCGGAAGTCAAGCCCAAGTCCTCCTATGGATGAGACAACAAATGAGAGAGACTATGAAGTTGAAGAAAAAGAAATTCCAATCATGTGTGATAACACAAGTGCCATTGCAATCACTCAAAATCCTGTGTTGCACTCAAGAACAAAACATATAGATGTCGGATATCATTTCATAAGAGATCATGTTGAAAAGAAGGACATTATCTTGGAATACATCTCAACGATAAACAACTAGCCGACATCTTCACAAAACCATTATGTGAGTCAAGATTTGAAGAACTCAAGCATGAGTTGGGGTTAATTGAGTGAGCCGACACTGCATAAAATCAAAGAAGAGTATTATAACAAAAAAGAAGTGAAAAAGAGCCGAAAACAAAAATCAACTCAAGAAAATCACCAGATCGGAAAGACAAATTTACTACCGAGTCACCGATAATGAGTCACCAAGAGAATCTGCGAGGAGTAGAGTTAAATCAACTAAGAGATAAGCTGAATAACTTATAAGCAAAGTGACAAAAACGCAATCGTTTTAACTTAGCGGGAATGTTTTAAGGAACACGTCAAAGATAATGATGATGTGTACGACATAAAGCCGCACACTAAGCTTATGATTGGATATAAATGCTTTGCCGCATTAAATACGAGACGTGAAATGCTCAATAGGCGTGCGAAATCCAAGCCGTTGATTTCGATCACAATTCAAAAACCGCCGTCTGCACGCCCTTTCATAAACCATATTTAAACCATTTTCGTCCTGTTTCTCTCTCACACTTCTAAAAACTGTTCATCTTTTTCTCTCAAAAGCAAAGGCAAACTACTCTCGAAACCCTACCAACATTCAAATCAATTTCTCGAGATTTTTCTTGATATCATCCCGAGAAATGGCACCAACTTATGACTTTACCAAGCTAGAAAGCAAATCCACACCGCTCGACCGTGGATTTCGACGAATGGTGAAGCAGGGGTCCGACGACACTTTGGTGAAGAAAATTGCTGAAAAGTTGGAAACGTCCGGACTAAAACCGTTTCTAACGCCGAAGCGAGCTTATGCCAAGAGAGCCGACACCGGTGAAGGGGAATCACCGACCCGGAAGATACAAATGCTTCCTCTCCAAAAGAGAAGAAAGCTGCCCTGCGCAAGCCAGATCACGCCCCCTGCAAAGAAAGAAAACCAAACATGCTCCCGCCCCAGCGGAGTCACACCGCCCCAAAGCCAGCCGTGTCACCCGCCCTCGCAGGCGGGCCGAAAGGACTCACAAATACCTTCTCCGATCATCAAAAGGAGGAGAATCGACAAGCCTGCAGGCCGGCTCCTCGAAACAAACACCAAAGACACCGGCCCCTGCCGCCCCAAGACTCGAGAGGACACCGCCCAACTGTAAATTCCCCAGTACAAACCAGAGACGAAGAGAGACTCATCAAACAATCCGAACAGAGAAACCAACAGAGTCGGTTATTCTCGGCTAGCACAAATACAGAGACTATCGGAGAAGTAGAGTCTCCGGATGTAGTTGTTGAAATGCCAAGTCTCCTGGAGGCGACCGGCAGAGGCAACAAGAAGACAACTCAAGACACAGCTAACACAACATTTGAAGCAAAGAAGAACCAGCCCAAGCAGATAGTGATGTAATGATCCTATCTCCACCTTACCCCGATATCCAAAATCGTCTGCGTGAGTGGAGAAAATGGAAGGTGAGCAAGTCAAGGAACAGTTCAACGGCCCGAGTTCATAGAAGAAGAAGAGGAATGCTAAATTTCCTTGGACTAACTCATGTGCTCCCAAAGACTTGATGAGGACAAGCTGCTTAGACATCCCGCAAATCTACAAGGACAGGGGAGAGAGCAAAGCAAGCAAAGTCAAGAAGCCAAGCACGTGAGAAGGCAAGCATCTTCCCTATCTCCTGTACCACATAACACTTCCATCCTCTTCTTGATGTCTTCTCCGAAAGTGACGAGGAACAAAATGTTGTTGCCTGAGGAAGAGCTACAAATGCAGCAAGCATTGCATGAATCAAGAATCCTTCATTAGCAAAGACCGATGGAGGGACCAGGAGAGTCCTCGAACACGGTGGAAATCGATCCAACGGCCCGAGTTCATAGAAGAAGAAGAAGGAAGCTAAATTTCCTTGGACTAACTATCGTGCTCCCAAAGACTTGATGAGGACAAGCTGCTTAGACATCCCGCAAATCTACAAGGGCGGGGGAGAGAGCAAAGCAAGTCAAGAAGCCGAAGCACGTGAGAAGGCAAGCATCTTCCCTATCTCCGGTACCACTAACAACACTTCCATCCTCTTCTTGATGTCTTCTCCGAAAGTGACGAGGAACCGAAAATGCTTTGCCCCGCGGAAGAGCTACAAATGCAGCAAGCATTGCATGAATCAAGAATCCTTCACGAGCAAAGATCGATGGAGGGACCAGGAGAGTCCTCCGAACACGGAAAATCGATCCAATGGGAGTGGTTCAAAGAAATAGCCACTGATGTTGCTACCACTTCCCCTTGACTCACTCGGAAGAAGGCAATAAGGAACGGCGATGAAATCGGGCTAGTGGGGACCCCGGTCGAGCCAACCCCTATTGAAGGTGTGCTACTACCGCCCCAACGGTGAACCATCAATTGCAACAAAATGAGTCCGAGACGAGTGACCCCACTCCAAGTCACTCACCGGTGCGTGCGCCGAGGGGGAAACTCCCACCGCAGCAAGGTCGGAGGATGCTCGGATGACTCCACAAAGAAGCAAGGAGGCGAAGAAGAGAAATTACAATCACAAGAAGAACAAAGAAGTTAAGTTGCCATCAACGAAGCTCGGACGATTGAGATCAGATCGGTGAGGTGCCAACCGCTTCAAAGGCCAATGACGCTAACGATGCGATCGAGGCACGAGGAAACGAATGTACGGGAGTTAACACTGGGCGATGAAAGCGCAATCCATGGGGTTGAGACTCCAATGGATGCCATCAGAAGACCCTAAGACAAAGTGACACTGTCGAAAGGGAGACAGGCCTCGCGCAGTAGAGACTGGAGGAAATGAAGGCCCACGGGAGGTTGAGACGTCCCCGGTAAAGAGGCTCAAGTAGAGAACATCCCTCCCGCAATCATCGACTCATCCGAGAAGGAGATCGAGTGCACTTCATGATTCCCAGGACAACCCCGATGTCACTTTTCCGGGATCGAAAGGCGAAGAAGAAGAGTCATCCCCCCCATGACAAATCCAAAAGACTCACAAGCGGGTGTTCCAAAGTACGAGTAAGTCGATCCCAAGACTACTCGTCAAACTTTTAACTTTGATGATGAGCCACCTCTAGAAATCTCATCATCATCCGATGACGCCGCTAATAAGGCCGAGGATAAGTCAATCGAAAAGGAAAAATCAGCCGAGACCAACGGTCATTAAGACACCGAGGCTCGCAAGCGGTCTATTTCACAACCAAACCCAATTTGAACCCGAAAACCATTTGCTCGGCTCCTCAAGCTACTAAATTGGATCGATTCCCAAAAGAACTTCACGCGCACCGCTCATCATCGAACAAATCCCGATCGGCGGTGATGAATCTTTTGTAGAATCTTTCCCTTTCTCACCGGAGATACGAACTCCACGAAGAGTCGAAACGAGCAAGAACGTTATCACGCACCACTCCTGTTTTTCACTCCAGGCACCATTGTTCCAACCGATTTTGATTTCGATCTTTGTATGGCCATCACCGCAATGAAGAATCACCAAGTACGAGAAGTGTTCAAGGCACTCTTTCTTTGAAGTTGAAAAGATGGAGAGGCATCGTGCCTATTTGGACATGCGATTGGACAACAGAGATGCCACCCTTACAAAACCGACTTAAGAGGCATAACATTCGAATAAGGGAATGGTGGCAACAAAGAAGAATCAATGCGTGTGGAACAGGTGAGATACTTCGAACCTTGTTCAACAAGTCAGCTGTGTGGAGAGCCTCGAGAATGTTGATGCGAAACGAAGGCGAGGAACACATTGAGCATATGCATGAAGCTCACACTCGCCGAGATCAAGGCTGCTGCGTGAGCGAAATGCAAATGATATACAGCGTTTGGAAGAACACATGACAAGAAAATTCAGCCTTCTCATGGCCGAGATGAAGCGATTTCAAATAGAATCCAACGCTACTCGGTCAATTCAGGCCGCGCATACAACGCAGCTTGAAAAGCGAATTCAACCATCGAAGACTTCGACTTCATGCTTGCCAAGATGTTCCCCAGGGTTCCTCTATCCTTTGATGATGCCAAAAAGGGGAAGAGGAATACCTTAAAGCAAAGAAAAATCAAGTTTGAAAAGAAAGGAGCGGTGAGAAGGGAAGCGGTGAGAAGGGAAAATCACCGAGGAAATTTTGAAATCAAGAAAGGAAAATCTGCCCGGGGGAAGGATCAAAAGATATGACCTTGATGATTGCACAAACCCCCAACAGGGTCCTGTCACGGTGACATTATAAGCGGCAAACTCCCTCGTGACTCGCCACTCCAACACTCTGTATCTATGGCCGAGAAGAGAAAAGAAATCGAAGCGGGGATGAAGGAAGTGGAAGGAAGAATGGATGCCAGGGTGATGAACATCTTGAAAGAACATGGAGGCATCCCGGTTGGACAGAGACACGTATGCCATTTCGGATGTCGGACAGAGTTAAGATCGATTGACGAATTCAAAACGCTCGAATCAAGGATATTTTGCAAATATGTCCATGGCTCAAGCCTGGGACTTATATTGGGAAAAGGGTCTCACGTTATGTGAGGAAGGCGACAGACAGACAATGACTTCCTAGCGATCCTCTGTCTGCTGGTCACTCTGCTAGTAAATCACCGGGGAAGAAGAAGACCCCAAGACAAGATACGCCCAGAGGTAGAGGAAGAAGCGGCAGGAGGAAGAAGCTTGACCTAGGCCTCTCGCCCAAGAATATCGAATACGTAGATCCCGGAAAGAAAGGAGGGATCTACTGGGTGGGCTTGACCAAGTGGCAAATTTGCGAGTGGCTAAAACTAACGCTGAGTATGCAAAGAGAATAGAAGAAGAAAACAAAAGACAAACTCAGCTATGGCAGGAGAGACAGGAAAGACTAAGGAAAGATGAAGCTGCCAGGAAGGCATATGAGAAGAAAAAGAAGGCAGCTGACGACGAGAAAAAGAGAAGAAGAGAAGAAGATGCTGATCAAGATGAAAGAAGGAGACAGCGAAGGAGATGAAGTGTTGCTGTCCAACCCTTCATGTATTTTATTATGTAAATACATACAATGTAAGTCTTCTGTAATAAAGTTATAAATTTTTTTGTGAAGACAGTTATATACTCTGATACACCCTGTAAACAGTTGTGTTAAGTACAAGAATGATATGATCAATAAAAATATTGATTCTGCGCATACATTCTATGTCAATACACTATCTGTATGTATCTTTGTTATTTGCATATTTGTATGATTTAAGTTTTGGCATCATCAAAAAGGGGGAAATTGTTAGGAATTTTATTGTTTAGATTTTGATGAATGCCATGTAAAACTTAGAATAGAAAGTTGGCTCCCCAATTCTTGTTGTAAAATGCATTGTAATGAATAGAGCTGCCAAAGTGAGTCAAGACAAACTACGCCCTAACATGCAAGAAGACAACTCGGAGATCGGAAGGAATACTCTGCTGTGAGACACCGAGTATGGCAAAGAAGAGTAGACGGGAACTCTATCTTGAAGAAACAAATGAGATGCAAATGAGTGGAGCATCGATCAAGTCAACTCAAGAAAAGCCAAGTCTCAAGTTGAAGTGACGAAGAGTCATCCAATGATTGGAAGTGACTCTAAGTCACCTGGGAAAGCAAGGAAATGCAATCAAGTCGAGATAATCAGAAAAGAACCGTTGCCGAAATCAAGAGATTTACTTAAACAAGTAATATCTCCATACCACCTTTCTCAAGTGCTCGACCCCAAAAGCGTGCAATTGGAATGAACCAATGGGAAGCACTACACCATGTCGAACTCTGAAAAGGTGAAACAACAATTCATACGAGGAAACAAAGAATTCCAAGAACGCAAGCCAACGATCGCAAAGTGACTTTCAAAAATAAGCCTATCTCTTCAACGGGCAAATTTTTGAAAGTTCACTATAAAAGGCGAGAGAGTTTGTTTGAGAAAGAGATGCATGAATGACACATACGTGAGATATACAAGCACATTAGAAAATCAAACAATCTCAATCCTCAAGCCTATATTTCAAGTACATCAATCGAACACTTACCTCGTGAAGGAAAGAGAACTTCAATCGAGTTGAAGAGGAAACTCTTGAAGAAAAGGGGTCTACATTCCAGAAGGATTGTAGAAAGGTTCTAGGTTGAACCAAGTCTTAAGCTTTTGGAGGGCTTCGTGATCAAATCCAAAGAGCTTGAGCAAGTGAGTCAGTAGTAGCAAAGGCACTGCCTGTGAAGAAGCGAGTCGCATTTGAGAAGCCACCGAGTGATCAAGGCGTCTCGCATCGAGTCCCTAAGGATCAAGTCGGCCGGTGTGATCAAGACTTGTATCCGGACTTACCCACTTTGTAAATTTATCATTACTTAGTGGATTCTTCCAGAGTTGGAGAAGAGAGGAGTAGAAGAATTACCCCATCTTCGAACCTCTATAAAAACTTTCTTGTGTCATTTACATTTCAAAGATTTAAATTCTCGCACTTTTAATTGCTTATATCTCACGATAAATTTGCTATCCATTTGATAATTTATAAGTACTAAATCAAGCCACAAAATCTTGCTTAATCAAACTTAAGGGTGTTAAGTCTTCCGCTAAAATAAAACCACAACTAAGTTAAATTGTAGCCAACAAATGAGTTACTCCATCAACGGCTCAAATTTGAGTCGTTGAGAGATTAACTCTACTTGAGTGACTAATTCGATCGTCCCATCAAGGACACAACTGTAAAAATTAACTCAGTAGATTTAAAAGGACTAAATCGAAAATTTGGTAAGGTTTATTCAACCCCCTTCTAAACCTTACACTTACACCCCTTGGGACCTACATCCCTTCTCACCGCTCCTTTCTTCTCGGCTTGATTCTAGCGCTTTAAGGTATTCCTCTTCCCCCCTTTTGGCATCATCAAAGGATAGAGGAACCCCAGGGAACATCTTTGGCAAGCATGAAGTCGAGTCTTCTCGATGGTTGAGTTACTGCTTCGAGTCTGTGCGTTGTATGCGCAAAGACGGAATTGGATCGAGTAGCGTTGGATTCTCACTGAAATCGGCTTCATCTCGGCCATGAGAAGGCTGAATTTTCTTGTCATGTGTTCTTCCAAACGATGTAGATCATTTGTATTTTGTTCACGCAGCAGCTTTATCTCGGCAGTGTGAGCTTCATGCATATGCTCAATATGTTCTCTCAACCGTTTTTGCATCGGCATTTTCCCTCTCCATACCAGGCAGCTTTGTTGAACAATGTCCTGAAGAATCGACTTGTTCCACACGCATTGTTTGTTGCTATTGCCACCATTCCCTTATCCGAACAGCTTATGCCTCTTAAATCACCGTAAGGTTGGCATCTCTGTTGTCCAACGCATGTCCAAAGAGGCCTCGATGCCTCTCCATTCTTTCAACTTCAAGAAATAGTGCCTTGAACACTTCTCGAATTTCACTGATTCTTCCGCTGCGGTGATGGCCATACAACATCAAAGTCATAAGCAAAACTGAACAATGGTACCGATGAGAAAACGGGAGCTGGTCTGCGTGATAGCGTGCGTGCTCATTCTCTCGACTCTTCATGGAGGTCGGGTACCTCTAGAGAAAAAGGAAAGGATTCTATAAAAGATTCATCACCGCCACCGGGATTTGTTCGATGATGAGCGGTGCACGTGAAGTTCTTTTAGGAATCGACCTGCTTTTAGCTTGAGGGCCCCGCGCAAAGGGGTCTCTGGTTCACTAGGTTTTGTTGGGAAGTAGACCTGGCTTGCGAGCCTCAACAGTCTTAACCGTTCGTTGGTCTCAAATTGATTTTTCCATTTCATGATCGGTCCTCGGCCTTATCGTAAGCGTCATCGGACGATGATGAGATTTCCATTGGTGGCTCATCATCAAAGTTAAAAGTTTGACGAGTAGTCTTGGGATCGACTTGCTCGTGCTTGGAACATCCGCAATGAGTCTTTTGGATTTGTCACGGGGATGACTCGGCCTTCTTCTTCGCTTCCGATCCCGAGAAAAGTGACATCGATTGTCCTGGGAATCATGAAGCGCGCTTATCTCCTTCTCGGATGGGTCGATGATTGCGGGAGGGATGTTCTCTACTTGACTTCTTTACCCCGGAAGTCTCAACCTCCCGTGGCCTTTATTACCTCCAAAGCGAGTCTCTCTTTTCATAGCGAGGCACTTTTGTCCTCCCTTTCGACGTGTCACTTGTCTTAGGGTCTTCTACGGTGGCATCCATTGGAGTCTCAACCCCATGGATTGCACTTTCATCGCCTGCAGTGTTAACTCCCGGGTGGCTGTTTCTTCCTCGTGCCTCGATCGCATCGCAGCGTCATTAGCCTTCAAAGCGGTTGGCACCTCAAATGAGACAGTCTCAATCGCTCGAGCTTCGTTGATGGCAACTTGTTGTTCTTCTTTTGTTTGTATTTTCTCTACTTCGCCTCCTTGATTCGGTGTGGAGTCATCTGCGCAAGATCCTCCCGACCTGTCTTGCCGCTGCGGTGGAGGGAGTTTTCCCCTCGGTGGCGCACCACCGAGTGACTTGAATGGGGTCACTCGTCTCCAAACTCCCACTGTTTCGATTGATTGTTCAGTTGGGGCGGTGGTAGCACACCTTCAATAGGGGTTGGCTCGACCGGGTCCCCACTATCCCGGTTTCATCGCCACTCCTTATCGCTTTCTTCTCGAGTGAGTGGGGAAGTGGTAGCAGCAACAACAAATGGCTATTTGTTTGAACCACTCCCATTGGATCGATTTCACCGTGTTCGGAGGACTCTCTCCTGGTCCCTCCATTAGTCTTTGCTCGTGAAGGATTCTTGATTCGCAATGCTTGCTGCATTTGCAACTCTTCTCGCGGCGCAACATTCTCCAGTTCCTCGTCACCGTCGGAGAAGACATCAAGGAGAGGATGTGTGTGTTCTGTGGTGCGGGAGATAGGGCGGATGCTTGCCTTCTCACGTGCCTCGGCTTCCTCGGCTTGCTTTTCTCTCTCCTTTTCCTTGTAGATCCGCAGGATATCCGTGCGCTTGTCTTCATCCAGATCTTTGGGAGTACAGTGGTCGGGTCCCGGGAAGCTCAACAGCTTCCTCTTCTTCTTCTATGAACTCAAAGCCGTTGGAACTGTTCCCTTGACTTACTCAACTTCCATTTCTCCACTCACGCAGACGATTTTGGATGTCCGGGTAAGGTGGAGATAGGATCATTACATCACTATCCGCTCTAGTAGGTTCTTCTTGTGCTTGGTGTGTGAACTACAACAGTGTGTCTCTTCGGTTGCCTCTGCGATCGCCTTCGGCAGACTTGGCTGTTTCATCAACTACATCCGAGACTCTACTTCTCCAATAGTCTCCGATATTTGCGCTTAGCCGAGTAATCGACTCACCGGGTTTCTCCGATTCGGATCGCTTGACGATTCTTCTTCGTCTCCTAGTTTGTACCGAGGGATTTACTCGTTCGAGACGGTGTCCTCGAGTCTTGGGCGGTGGGCCTCTCTTTGGTGTCTTTTTCTCGAGGAGCAGCCATCGTGGCTTCTCGATTCTCCTCTTTTTGACGATCGGAGAAGGTATTTGTGAGTCCTTCTCGACCACGCCGCAGGGCGGGGACACGGCCGCAGAGCATCTTTGGTTTTCTTTCTTTGCCGGGGGCAACAATCTTCTTGGCAGTGCAGGGGCAACTTTCTTCTTGGGCGAGAGGAAACAATCAGTATCTTCTGGTCACCGATTCCCCACACCGTCGCCTCTTGGCGTAAGCTCTCTTCTGCGCTGAGAGGTTTGCTCAACATCCTCTTGTTAACATGGAATGCCTTCCCATGTCTAAGAGGGACTCCTTTCACCTCCAATAGCCGCCAATCACCAGGCCATATCCTAGGGATCATCCAAATGTGCCATCTTCTTTGAAGGATTTGTTCCCCACGTTACAGCAGAGTCTGCTGTAGACAAACTCAGCCCGATTTATCTTATTTTCTTCGATGATTGCAGCCATTACAATCAACTTTGCCTTTGACAATTGGTCAAAGCCGCCAAATTTGATGTCGATACATTTGGCAACTATGTCCAACAACTTGTGATAATCCTCCTTCAAAGATCTCTTTGTTTGTCTTTGTATATGCTATTTTATCGGCAAAGTCGGACTTGGCTATTTCTTTCCATCGTCGGCCCAAGTTTACATCGCTTCTTTAATCTCGGATGCTCCTTCACACGGTAGTGAGCAATATTCACCAAATCCTTGCGAGAGATAGTCACCGCTTTCCGTGAACAGATGGCTTAATTCCTTCATCGTGAATCTCAAAGATTCGCGTAGAATTGTGCGACCTCCTCCACATAGGTCATCGGATATTCTAGCGTTAGAAACGGTTTTAGTCCTGGGCGTTTCCAACTTCTCGGCGATTTTCTTCACCAGGGTGTCGTCGGACCCCTTTCACCATTCGTCGAAATCCACCGTCGAACCGGTGTGGATTTGCTTTCCTAACTTGCTAAAGTCATAAGTTGGTGCCATTTTTCAGGATTATATCAAGGAAAAACTTGGAGATTGACTTGGAGATAGATAGGGCTTCGAGAGTATTTTGCTTTTGCTTTTGAGAGAAAGAGATGGACGGTTTTTTAGAAGTGTGAGAGAGAAATTGATGAAAATGGTTTAAATATGGTTTATGAAAGGACGTGGGGTGATTTTTGAAATGTGATCGAAATCAACGGCTTGGATTTCGCACGCCTATTGAGCATTTCATGTCTCGTATTTAATGCGGCAAAGATTTATATCCAATCATAAGCTTGGTGTGCGGCTTTTTATGTCCGTACACATCATCATTATCTTTGACGTATTCCTTAAAACATTCCCGCTTAGTCAAAACGATTTGCGTTTTTGTCACTTTGCTCATAAGTTATTCAGCTTATCCCTTAGTCGATTTAACTCTACTTCTCACGATTCTCTTAGTGACTCGGCTATCACCGACTCGGTGTAGCCGTCTTTCCGATCTGGTGATTCTTCGAAATGACTGCTTTCGACTCTTTTTCACCCCTTTTCTGCTCCATTTCTCTTCTTTGATTTGTCCGAGTGTCACCACCAATTAGCCCCAACTCATGCTTGAGTTCTTCAAATCTTGACTCACATAGTGGTTTTGTGAAGATGTCGGCTAGTTGTTTATCGGTTGAGATATATTCCAGGATGATGTCCTTCTTTTCAACATGATCTCTTATGAAGTGATATATGACATCAATATGTTTTGTTCTTGAGTGCAACACGGATTTTGAGTGATGGCAATTGCACTTGTGTTATCACACATGATTGGGATTTCTTTTTCTTCAACTTCATAGTCTCTCACTTTGTCTCATCCATAGGACTTGGGCACAACAATGCCCTTGCCTATGTATTCTCGCCTCACCAGTAGAGGTGGCTATTGAGTTTTGCTTCTTGCTAAACCAGAAATCAGCCTGTTTCCTAGCATTTGACATGTGCACGAAGTGCTCTTCTGTCCACTCTGCATCCAAAGATAGTCGAGATCAATAGCCAATTAGCTTGAATCCACCTTCCTTTGGATATCATAGGCCTACTTCTTGGCTTCCTTTCAAGTATCTCAATATTCTCTTGGGCCTTTGTCATATGGCTCTCTTTTGGAGCGATTGAAATCTTGCACATACACCTACAAAGAAAGGTGATGTCGGCTCGCTTCTTCTTTTGTGAGATAGAGCAATGATCCAATAAGTGCTCAGATCTTGTTTGATCTACAAACTTACCATCCGCATCCATGTCCATTTTGGTGATGTGTTCATTGGTATTTTTACGAAGACTTCTCCTCCATACCAAACTTCTTCATTAAATCTCCGGTGTATTTTGTTTGACTTATGAAGTTCCATCCTTCACTGCTTCACTTGGAGTCCAAGGAAGAATGTCGCTCTCCCATCATGCTCATTCAAATTTACTTTGCATGAGGTTTGAAAACTTTTCACACAGCTCTTTGTTTGTGGATCCAAAGATGATATCATCAACATATATTTGAACAAGTAGAATACTCTTCTTGTCTTGAATTAAAAAAGTGTTCTATCTACTTTTCCTTTTGTGAATCCATTTTCGATTTAGGAATTGTGACAGGTGTCATACCATGCTCGGGTGCCTGTTTCAATCCATACAGGGCTTTCTTGAGTTTGTATACCTTGTCTCCAAGAGTCTTCTCGCTCAAATCCTGGAGGTTGTTCAACATACACTTCTTCTTCCAATAAACCATTTAGAAATGCACTTTTTACATCCATCGATATACAATGAAATTCTTATGAGCTGCATAGGCAAGAAACATCCTTATAGCTTCCAATCTTGCTACAGGGCAAATGTTTCATCAAAATCTATCCCTTCTTCTTGGCAATATCCTTTGGCTACTAGTCTTGCTTTGTTTCTTACCCACGTAACCTTCCTCGTTCATCTTATTTCTCGAACACCCATTTGGTTCCAATAACATTTTGATGTATGGGTCTTTGCACTAATTCCCATACTTTATTTCTCTCAAACCGATTCACTCTTCTTGCATAGCTTGAATCCAATGTGTGTCGTCCAATGCTTGTGACACATCTTTGGGCTCTATTTGCGAGATGAAGCATGTGAACATGGCTTCTTGTTGAGTTCGGATCTTGTCTTGACACCTTCTCTTATATCTCCAATGACAAGTTCTCGTGGATGGTCTCTCGGCCATCTTACATCAAAGTTGGAGTAAGTTAGTGGATTCAATCGACTTGCATCCGTGTTCTTTGTGGTCGCTCTCTCGTAATCACTTAGCCGCAAATTTTCCAAATTGTTTTGAGATTCACTATCTCATCTTCTTCGAATTGATAATTCCCGGCTTGACTTGATAGGGACTCTTCTCAGACGGTTGGATGATTCAAATTATCACCGACTCTTCAATGTCTTCTCCATTTATATTTGGCTCATCAAATACTACATGAATGGATTCCTCTCAACCATAGTTCTTTTGTTGAGTATCCCAGAAGGCTTTGCTTTCACCGAGTATCCTAAGAAGATACCCTCATCGGCTTTAGCATCAAAAGCCTTTAGGTTGTCTTTGCCATTGTTGTGGATGAAGCATTTACATCCAAATATTCAAAATATGCAACACTTGGTTTTCTTCCATCCGAGATCTCATAGGAGTCTTTGTCACCGCTGTTTATCATACATCTGTTTTGGGTGTAGCAAGTCGTGTTGATTGCTTGACCAAAATCTTTTTGTAACCCCGCTTCACTAACATGGTCCTTCTTTCTTTTTGAGAGTTCTGCTCCTTCTTTTCGCAACTCCATTCTCATTGCTTTGTGAGTCCTTGCTGGCGATAGTTCATGACCAATACCATTCTCAATACAAGAATGAGTTATTATTCCATTGACAAACTCGCCTCCTCTATCCGATCTTATTTTGATAATGGTTTGACTCTTCTCATTTTGAATCCTCTTCATCACCGTGTGGTAGTTTTTGTAGAGTTTCTTTCTTCTTACACATGAATATTGTCCATGTATATCTTGAGTAGTCATCTACTACCACCAAGGTGTATTTCTTTCCACTTATGGTTGGTTCCACTGGGCCAAATAGATCCATATAAAGCGGATGCAATATTCTTGTTGAGGATGGGCATGTCTTTTCTTTGAATGACGACTTGATTTGTTTTCCCTTCGACATGCGTCACATATACTCTCCTTCTTGTATCTTGAGTCGGAAGTCCTTCCACAAGATGACTTCTTGCCGACTTGTTAATTGTTTTGAAATTCAGGTGACTCGACTTTTTGTGCCACAAAGAACCTTGATTCAAATTTGTACTCTTTGCTAGTAGACATGTCTTTGGGTGTTGCGATTGACCAATCCACTACATACATATTTTTCTCTACATCCTTGCAAAGACCACTTCATTTGATTCAATATCTTTGATTTGGCATATACCCATGTTGAATCCAACATTGTAGCCCTTGTCACGAGTTGATCGATGCTTAGTAAATTGAAGTTTAGTCCTTCAACATATGCAACATCTGTGATTTCTAATCCATTCCTCTTGATGGATCCAATGCCTCTTATTTCGCCAGAGCTTCATTTCCTCCAAATATGACTTTTGCTCCTTTAACTTCCTTGAATTTTGACAAATTTCTCTTATTTCTGTCATATGTCCGGAACAGCCACTATCCATGTACCAGGTTCCTTGGCACTCACTGTTCCTTGAACCGCAATCAAGGAAATTAAGTTTTAGCTACCCATACTTGTCTGGGTCCTGAGGGGTTAGAATTGTAAGATGATCCAACCAACCTATAGCCAAATGATTTGACTCTAAGGGGTTGCCATCTATCGCCCATAATCATAATTAATCCTGGCAAATTGCTTGGGGATTCTAGGTTCATACATCTGTCCCTTTTGTCTCAGATATGCTGCATATGTGTTTTAGCAATTGCCTTTCTTGGGTAATTGTGGTGTTTTTGAGTGTAGTGCCTAGGTGCATATGTGTGTTTGAAAGCTCTTATACTTTTGGAATGGCCTTTCTTGAGTTCTGGCCTTTGCCATTTGGGCTTATATTCCATAAGTCTATGCTTTGATAGTTCACATTATTCCAATCGACTTGGCTTGGATATTTTATACCATTCCCATCATTTGTATTTCTTTTATGGATTTTCTGGGTTTTTGGTAGCTCTGCTTCTTCTTTACAGAGTATTTTCTGTTTGGAGTTTCTTTGAGGACTCGGTGAATCTTTTCTCACCTGTCCCTTTCAGCGCACTCAACTGGCTGTTTTCCTTTTCCTTTATAACCAAGGCCGTTTGCTTATTATTGTGCTTTGGAGTGAAAGTGTGTGCAACATTTAGAGTTTTGGATTTTTCAGATTCGTATGACTTGAAGATCCTTTTTCCAAAATTACTCTTGAGGTCGACATAGCACGAGAGAATTAAATCCTAAGCCCGTCTTGTCTCCACATTCTCTTTGACTCATAATAAGATCATCCAATGATTTAGATGCCTTAGTGAATGAGGCAATAACATTCTTGAGGTCATTCTCCCTCTTTTCTATAGCAAATTTAATTTCTGCTATTAACTTAGCATTTTCAGCCTTTTAAACTTTTATTCTCATCACTATTTGACTTAGAGTACTCGGCTCCTTAGTCGACTTTGAGTTTTGACTTTTGAGTAGTTTTTTTCCTCATTCAATAGTGTGGGTGAGGATTTAATGTGTTCGAAATCTTTCATCATTTTGCCTAATGAATCATAAAGATCGATGGGTGATGAAGTGTGTGTGTCACATCACTATCATCAAGGTGTCGAGTTTGATGAGTTAGATTGTACCTCATCTTCTTGGTCGAGTTGATCTTGTTCCTTGGCCATCAAGCGCATCGGGCTTTTCTTCGAGTCACTTGAGTAGTCGCTTCATCTCTGAATCACTGTCTCTCTTGACTTGGCTTTTAATGCAGTCTCTGCAGCCATCATTGCCTTTTTCTTTTCTTGTCTTCTTTCTCCAAAGACCTTTCTTTCTTCTTCATCCCTGCACTTGTTGACTACAGGATATGGACACCAATGGCATAGTGACCTGGTTGTCTGATTCCAACATAGATATTCACTTTTGATCGCCTCTTTCCATTCTTGAGTTGTCGACCTCTCGATACTCAACTTTTTGATGATCTGTTCTCTTGGTTGGCCTATCTTCCCTTGATTTGGAGGAGGTTTGAGTGTCTTCCGGAAGATTCACCCTTTCCTCTCTTGTAGTTCTTATTAAAGAACTTGTTGAATCTTTTAACCATCGGGCTATTTCTTCCGGTCAATGACTTCTTTGACCTCGGCTCTCTTCCCATCTTTGACAATTAGAGCAAATTGTTTTGGGTACAACTGTCTCTTCTTGGTCTTTTCTTCTCACTCAAACTCATAGGCTTTGAGGTCCGAGAATAGTTCATGGTTGGATGTCTTTGATAGGTCCATGGAATGTCTCGATGCCATGACCTTCATTTCCCATTCACCGGAAGACTTTTTAGGATCTTCATACACATTTTCTTCGTGTATATTCCTTTCCAAGTCACAGACAACTCATTTGTGATTTCTAAACCGAGCATCCAATTGATCTAGGTTTTCTCCTGAGATCATTTTGAAGTTCTCAAATTTACTGTCACGACCACCGATAATTTGTTTTCTTTGATTTGCTCGAGCCTTCACAAATCAATGTCGCCTTGTCCCCGATTTCCTTAGCCGTTTTGCATGATTTGACTTTATTGAACATGGCTTTGTCCAAGGTTTTATAAAGGATGTCCTTGGCTACATTGTCCAGGTTGTATCTTTTTCTCATCATCATTTGTCCACTCGCTTCTTGGTTTTTCAACCATGACCGTCCGGGAGCAACATCTTCTTTCTCCTTCACCGCAACTCTTCGCATACCGTTTGTGTTCACCTTTAATATTTGCGGAGGCCCATCTTCTATCACTATCCACATCTCATCATGTAATCTTTGATAGATGAGCACGCATACGAATTTTCCAATCATCAAATTCTTCAATAGTGAACATAGGGATGCGTGTTAAATTTGCTTCCATGATAATAACTTTTAATGATAAAAAGAGTTTTGAAAATTTAAGTACTAAAGCGGACTTTGAAAAGTTTGGAGATCTAGTTCAAGAACTAACCGGGAGGGTTCAATGAACCAACCGCTCCGATACCACTTGTAGGTCCCAAGGGGTGTAAGTGTAAGGTTTAGAAGGGGGTTGAATAAACCTTACCAAATTTTCGATTTAGTCCTTTTAAATCTACTGAGTTGATTCTACACAAAAGTCCTTGATGGACAATCGAATTAGTCACTCAAGAGTTAATCTCTCAACAGACTTCAGTTGAGTTTGTTGATGGAGTAACTCACCGTTGGCTATAATTTGACTCAATCGTGGTTTTGTTTTCATTGGAAGACTTAACACCCTTAAGTTTGATTAAGCAAGATTTTAGAGCTTGATTTAGTACTTATAAATTATCAAATGGATAGCAAATTTATCGTGAGATATAAGCGATTAAAAGTGCGAGGAATTTAAGTCTTTGAAATGTAATTGACACAATGAAGTTTTTATAGAGGTTCAAGATGGGGTAATTCTTCTACTCCTCTCTTCTCCAACTCCCCGGAGGAATCCACTAAGTAATGATCGGTTTACAAAGTGGTAACAGTCCCGGATACAAGTCTTGATCACAACAAACGACTTGATCCTTAGGGACTCGATGCGAGACGCCTTGATCACTCACCGGCTTCTCGTGCGACTCAACTTCTTCACAGACAGGGCCTTTGCCTTACTACAGCTCACTTGCTCAAGCTCTTTGGATTTGATCACGAAGCCCTCCAAAAGCTTAAGACTTGGTTCAACCTTGAACCTTTCTACAATCCTTCCCGGAATGTAGACCCTTTTCTTCAAAAGTTTCCTCTTCAACTGATTGAAGTTCTCTTTCCTTCACATGTGAGTGTTGGATTGATGTACTTCTTAATGTAGGCTTGAGGATTGAGAATGTTTCAGTTTTCTAATATGCTTGTATATCTCACGTGTGTGTCATTCTTTCTCAAACAAACTCCTCAAATTTTTATAGTGAACTTTTCAAAAATTTGCCCGTTGAAGAGATAGGCTTATTTTTGAAAGTCACTTTGCGATCGTTGGCTTGTCTTGTTGCAGTTCTTGGAATTGCCATTTCCTCGTATGAATTGTTCTTCCACCTTTTCGAGTTCGACACGGTGTGGTGCTTCCATTGGTTCATTCCTTTTGCGCGCTTCGGGACCGAGCACTCCGAGAAAGGTGGTATGGAGATATTACTTGTTTAAGTAAATCTCTTGATTTACGTACGGTTCTTTTTACTGATTATCTCGACTTGATTGCATTTTCTTGCTTTCCCCAGGTGACTTAGAGTCGACTTCCAATCATGGATGACTCTTCTTCCGTCACTTCAACTTGAGACTTGGCTTGACTTGACTCGATGCTCCACTCACCGCATCTCACCGCTTCTTCTCAATAGAGTTCCCTGTCTACTCTTCTTTGCCATACTCAAATGTCTCGCAATGAGTCTTCCTTCAAGTCTTGATTGTCTTCTTGCATGTTAGGGCGTAGGCCGACTTAACTCGGCCTTGGCGGCTCTATTTAATACAATGCATTTTACAACAAGAATTGGGGTGCCAACTTTCTATTCTAAGTTTTACATGGCATTCATCAAAATCTAAACAAGAAAATTCCTAACAATACCCTCAAAGAAATATGCACGATAGAAACCAAGATAAAACGGGAATCGGTTTGATATTGATAAGGTCGATGTAGAGCATGCCTTGGTTTTGGGCACTATACCAATGAATGTGCAAATACTTTACGTAAAAAGGGTATGAATTTGAGTGTTACTTTGAGTGATGATGAGTCGAGAAAGAAAACTCAAGTCGAATGATGAAAATATTTGCTCTCATGACAATCATCAATGAGAAAAAGGTCTTTGCAAATCAATCCATTGGTGTCTCCGAGGTGTTGCTCGAGACATTCCAACACCTAATATGTATACTCTTTCTAACCCTTCAAATACGTTTTGCTTAACATCTCCTCTCTCTAGTTGAAACAGATATCCAGGCTATTGAGGACTCCGATAATGAAGAAACAGGGACATCATGGATGCTTACCAAGAATTATACCACGATTGGGAAAAACGTGTTGAACACATCGGATGTCCGACAAAGGAGAATGAAAAACTTACAAAAGAGAAAGAGAGAGCGGAAGAATTCTCACACGATTGAAATCATACTAACCAGAAAGATGAGGAATTAGAAAAGGTAAAATCAACTTGAAAAATCTCTTGAAACATTGAAAAAACTTAATTCGCAAAGCTAAACTTGACTTGTAAATCCTAGCTCTAGGAAATACAGAGAAAGGCTTGGGATACAAAACTCCTACTTTTGTAAAAGGATCTCAAAACTCGACGCTTCAAACTCTTCTATTGATGATCCCTCTTGTTCTAATGAAAAGCCACGAAAAGAAAAAGACATTTTGTCTGTCATTCTTTTGCTATAAACCTGCCATATTAGACCATACTTTGCTATAAGCTAAAGTCGATCTAAAACGTCAAAAGTTTTACCCGGTCAAGTGTTTTCATGAGTGTCCTCACACACTTCTAGCAACACCTCGACTAAACGAAAAACTATTTGGGTCCGCAAAACCGAGTTGACTTGTAATGTTATATATACATCCTTGAGGTCTAACATTGCGGGATCTTGGTACTTTGATAGTGGATGTTCTCGCCACATGACAGGGGACCAAAGAATACCTAACGGACTATGAATTATTCGATGGAGGTAAGGTCACATATGGTGGTGGTGCACGAGGACAAATAGTTGGTAAAGGTACTCAAATGTAAAAGGTCTACCTAAGCTCAAAAACGTTTTACACGTTGAAAGGCTTTCTGCAAACCTACTTAGTATTAGCCAACTTTGTGATGATAACTTATATGTTAAATTCGATAAGAATTCATGTGAAGTATTTGGCAATGCTAACGTTTGCATCTTAGCATGCTTAAGATCCGTTGATAATTGCTACCACGTTGGTGGTATTATCGCTTATTATAGTGTTAAATTGAATGAAATGGGTTTATGGCATCAAAAGTTAGGACATGTGAACTTTAAAATGATTGATAAACTTGTTAGGTATGAAGTCAGTAAGAGGATTACCAAAACTCGAACACTAAAAATACCTCTCCGTGTGTGGATCTTATCAAAAAGGTAAACAAATTAGAGTGTCACACCAAGTGTCACAACACTTTCACACTACCCGTTTTGAACTTCTTCACATGGATCTTATGGGTCCTATTGAGGTTGAAAGTGTTGGAGGAAAGAAATACGCTTTTGTGTGTGTTGATGACTTCTCGTTTTACTTGGGTTCGTTTCTTACGTGAAAAATCGATGCTTTTGAGTCTTTTCAAATTTGCATAGAAATGTGTGCAATTTATACAAATCACTATTGCTAGAATAAGAATCGATCATGGAAAAGAATTTGAAAATTCATTGTTTTCAACCTTTTGTGATAGGAAAGGTATTTCTCATGAGTTCTCTCGCACCCAAAACTCCACAACAAAATGGGGTGGCGGAAAGGAAAATCGAACACTACAAGAAATGGCACGAGTCATGTTAAGTTCCAAAAATTTGACCAAACGTTTTTGGTTTGAGGCCTTAAAACACCGCATGTCATATTACGAATCGTGTGTATTTAAGGGTAGGAAGTACTATGACTCCTTATGAGATTCTTTTGGGTAAAAACCTAACTTTAAATATTTTCATGTGTTTGGATGTGTGTGATATGTACTAAATGATCGAGATGAACTTGCTAAATTTGATTCTAAAAGTGATAAAAGTCTGTTCCTTGGATATTCCACTAACGATCACGCTTATAGAATTTTTAACCTTCGAACAAGGACTATTATGGAAACTGTGAATGTTGTCTTCGATGATTTAGCTGACCTTGCAGGAAAAACTGAAGAAGATTGTGTCTCTGATCTAATTGAGACAAATAATACATCTGAGTCGAGTCCCGAATCAAGATGAACCAAGTGTTACAACGAGATGTTGTTGCAAGTGTTCCAACAGATGTTGAGACACCTAAGGCTGACACTGTAAACACACCTGTGCAAACAGACTCAGAAACTGAATCTGATCATGAGAATGAACAAAACCAAGTACTTGATGATCATGTGACTGATCGTACCAGAGACATACCAAGCGGAATTCAGAAAAATCACCCAACCACTCAAGTGATAGGTGAAGTTATCGAAGGTGTACGAACACAAAGAAAGGAGAAGATAAACTATTGTGACATGGTAAGAAATGTATACTTATCTTCAAACCGCACTCTGGTAAGAACTTGCCGCTTTATCTCTAATTTTGAGCCTAAGAATGTTAATGAGGCTTTGAAAGATGAATTTTGGATTAATGCTATGCAAGATGAACTTGATCAATTTGCTAAGAATGATGTATGGTATTTAGTTCTTAGACCGACAATGTGAATGTAATTGGTACTAAATGGATATTCAAAAACAAAACTGATGGATCTGGGAACATTGTGCGTAATAAAGCTCGTTTGGTGGCTCAAGGGTTTACACAGGTTGAGGGGGTTGACTTTGATGAAACCTTTGCTCTGTGAGTCTTGGATTGAGTCCATTAGACTTCTTCTTGCTATAGCTTGTCACCTCGGTCTTACACTTCACCAAATTGATGTTAAAATTGCTTTTTTAATGGGATTTTAAATGAAGAAGCTTATGTTGAACAATCTAAAGGTTTTGAAGATCCCTATAAGCCAAACCATGTGTTTAAACTTAAAAAGACTCTTTATGGTCTTAAACAAGCCCCTAGAGCTTGGTATGGTAGATTAACTGAGCATTTACTCCAAATGGGTTTTAAACATGGTGAAGTGGACAAGACTCTTTTCATTCAAAGAACTAATCATAGCATTTTGATTGCTCAAATATATGTGGATGATATTGTGTTTGGTGCTTCTAGTAAAAATTGTTGAATGAATTTGTTGATTGTATGTCATCTACATTTGAAATGAGTATGGTTGGTGAATTGAACTACTTTTTGGGCTTACAAATCAAACAATCGAAGGATGGGATTTTTATTTCTCAAAGCAAATATGCACGAAATTTGGTGAAGAAATTCAATGTAGATAGTGCATCCCATATGAAAACTCCCATGGGTTCGAGTCAAAAACTTAGTAGAGAAGATGTTCTTTGAAAGTGTTGATAACACTTTATATAGAAGTATGATAGAAAGTCCATTGTATTTAACTATTAGCCGTCCCGATATCATGTATAGTGTGTATTTTGTGTGCTCGTTATCAAGCCAATCCTAAGATCACTCATTTGAAAGCCTTGAAAAGAATTATTCAATATATTGAGGCACCACTAATCTAGGAATTTGGTACACTAAAGATACAAACACTAATCTAGTTGGTTTTAGTGACTCTGACTGGGCTGGAGACGTTGATGATAGAAAAAGTACAACAGGTGGTTGTTTCTACCTTGGTAATAATTTGGTGTCTTGGTACAGTCGTAAACAAAATTGTGTTTCACTTTCGATGCCGAATCAATATGTTCTTTGTTGGGAGTTGTTGTTCCCAATTGCTTTGGATGAATCAAATGATTGAGGATTATGGTCTTCATAGTGATATCTTAACCATTTATTGTGATAATTCAAGTGCTATTGATATTTCAAAGAATCCGGTACAACACTCTCGCACAAAACACATAGACATAAGACACCACTTTATTCGTGATTTGGTTGAGAAAAACATTATTCGCATAGAATACATTGGTACTGAAAATCAGTTAGCTGATATTTTCACCAAAGCTTTAGATTTTGAGAGATTTTCCACTCTAAGAAGTCTCTTGGTTTGTGTGCGATCTAACACTGTTCGTATAAGTGTTGCAACCTACACAGTAACACCTGCTGCAACACCTTTCCTGTTTGTTTTTGTTTCCTTGCATTCATGCATTTAGTTAGATTTGCATCTGCACGACGAAATTAGTTTGACAAAGTTCTGGTAATGTACCCAAGAGTGTTCACTTGATAAGCTGATGTGAGTGGATGTTTCCAATCTACAAAATCATTAATATATTTTACCCAGGCGATGAGTTTAAAAAAATATATCGATCATGTTTTGAGGCCTTTGAGGGAAACAACTACCTCCCCACTGAGTGCAGCTAATCCTTTTGACCAATTCTTACCTTATAAAAGTGTTTTAAGCGGCATGATCTTGTGATAAAAAGCTACCTTTGGGTTTTTGTGTGAAAGCTACCCACTGGCTAAATCTGGCATGAATCTTGGAAAAATCATAAGAAAAACTCGAAAAATCATATATGCTGGGTATGCGGATCACTATTCATTGAATCGGCGTAAAGGTGTCTCTCAAGGTGTTACAACACTCGGTACAATGTCAGCTAATATTAGTCCCCCACTTGCGTTCCTTTTATTTTTTATTCTTTATTTTTCATAACTAGGCATAATTAGGATATGCATATTTTGGTGAAAATTGATGAATACCAGATTTTTGGAATCCCTTGGATATTATGAAATCTTGATTTTTCTCTTCTTTATCGCTGAATCTTGTGGTGAATTAAGTTTTGTGGTGTTATATGGATTGTGATTTACTTGAATATATTTGAAATCATCTCGCACTATCTTATCTAAATTTGCGGTTATGTATTTCATATTTTTTGGAGACTTGTAATTTAAAATCAAATTTGAAAATCAGGTTTTAATTTTCTTCCCCTTTTTTTTGGGAAATTGGATATATGTGGGTCTCCTTCTCTCTCCTACAAACCGCCACTTGTACTTAGAGTTTTTGGCGGGTGTGCAAAGAGACGACAGACAAGTCGGTGTCATCATCCTTATCATCCTCCTTTCGGGCATCAAAGTCCTCATCATCGAGTTATCGACTCGTGCGCTCTAAGTCGAAAGGTGTTGGAACCGAGTGGCAACACTTTTACCCGACTCTCTATGCTTTGTACTTGACCATGTACTAGTCTTTAAAGATTCCAAGATTTCAACCCCTTCATCTCAGAACCTTTGTCGGACACTTTTCCTGTTCTTTTCAACTGACCCAGGACACTCGGATGTACCTTTCTTCTTGTGCGGAGTGATCGGAGCCGCTTTCTTGGTCGGAGGTTTTGGATGGGAGTTTTCTTGGCCGGAGGCTTCGATACAGCAGGTTTAATGACAGAGCTTAAGTTCTTGATCAACGGGCCATCACATACCTGAAATATCCTCTTCGAATCGGATTGCAACGGAATATCGGGGAACAAAGACGGTTCTCCCCTTTCTTGGATGACCGCCTAACAGGCTTCTTTTCTCTTTTTGGATTTCCTTGCGACGGTGACCCAAAGACTAGCAGCCGAGGTAAAACCCCTCTTTTTGAAATCGGAGATTTTTGAGGGTTTAAGGGAGTTTCGTGAGTGGCCATATCCGGGAGATCTTCAACATTGATGACATTTTCGATGTCATCTGGTAAAAGACACCAATCGGAATTGGGGTTTTCACCCAAGAACCATGGCGGAGTTTGCATCCAAAATATCATCGATTTTCGAGGGTTTTCTTGTGGGGTTTCTTGTGGATTTTCTGTGGATGTGGGTTCATTTTTCTCGCAAATTTTTGGATTCTTCGATCGAACAGAGAGGGAGTAGGAGATTTTGGGTTCTCTTCGATGGGAGTGCTTTGTTAAAGTAAAAAGCAAGAGTTTCAAGATTTTGACCCCGAAAGGTGCTTTGCGGGAGGTGTTGCGGACTGCATCGACTCCACGAAATTGATGGTGGAGGCATAGATTGGGTCGGGGTTGATCGACGCAGACTCTCCGGTAGATTTTGCAGGAGTTGATGGAGTCGTTCCGGCGATGGGCTGAGAGGACGTAGATGATGAAGGACTAGCTGTCGGACTAAACATCCCTGAAATTCCTGAAAGGATTCTCTTCATTGTGGATTAGTAGACAGTGAAATATACAAAGAGGAGAAAAGTTTGAGAGATAAATTGGGAAGAAGAAGAAGCACAAATCTTGTAGAATGTGAGAGAGAGAGAGAGAGAGAGTGAGATGTGATATGAAGTGTGACAAATAACAGTCTATCACAACCTTTGGCGAGTAGGGCGGCCGGCCACAACAGATCAAGAAATGGTGCGGCAAGATGAGTCGGAAGTAGGGCTCTAACAGCAAGTACAAAAATGAGTAATAACCCCAGAGGTTGGAGCTATGAAGCTTACCAACATTTCATTTTTGATTAAAAAGGAAAGGGTTGCCTGAGAAAATTGAAAAAGCCGCATCAAGTGCTCCTCCAAGTATTGCCACTCTGTTGCAACACCCGATTCAATTTGTGCACTCGGCAGCTTTCTTTGCAACTCCTTCATCCGATACATCTGCTGAATCTGCTGCTGCTTTGACTGAGGACTTTGAGATAAGTAAAGCATACTCTTTTTCCTTTTACACTGAAGGTGCTTTCAAACGTTTTAAATCCATGGATGATCGTAAGTTTATTTGTGAAAAGCGAATTGAGCACGATCTTTTTGAGAAAAATAATATTGTTCAGTTGTTTCAAAAGAGAAATTTGTTGAGTACTGTGACCACAGCACTGCCGTTTGTTAGGAATGTGGTCTTGGAATTTTATGCTAATTTAGAGTCTATAGCCAAGAACCGGAGATCTGCGAAGTATGGTAAGGTGTATGTGCGAAACAAAGTTTATGACTTTTCTCCCCAAGTCATTAACACTTTTTATGGCACCCCTGAGTTTGAAGAAGGTGCCTTAGTGGATGATTACAATGAGGTTGTTCGCACCATAATCGGGAACCGAGTTCGTGCCTTGTTCATCCTTCGAAACTTCCCGCTTCTAGACTCACATCCCTTTACTCTCGGTTCTACATAAAATTTCAGTGCAAAATTGGATCCCGACCTCTCACAGCACGTCGGTTGCAAAAGAACAAGCTGTGGTTTTGTTTAAGATTGGGACAGGGATCCCCTTGAATTTTGGTCAATTGGTGTTTGATATGGTAATGGGGTTTGCTGAATCTTCCGTGTCACATGCTTTACCGTATCCTTCATTGATTTATCTCATGTTGAGTTCTCAAGGTCTGAACTTGATGAGTGGAGACTCCTTCTCACCGAACCGAATCACAATATCTCATAAGTTGTTCAAGGGGATAGGGTAAATGACCTGCCTCTTCGCTTTCTGGTGAAGATGATCCCGAACATATTCCTCCTTTGCGCCCGAGGGTGTTCCACCGAGTGTTCCACCTTTTTCTCCCAACACTTCTAACATTCCTATGCCTGCTTTTGACTTTGCATCTGCTACTTCTATTGCTGAGACTTTTATGCAGGGACAATTGGCCTTTGCCGATCAACAAATCACTCGCCAAACAAAGACATTCATTCGATTTTGAGAACTTCAAAGCCCATCTACTTGGCTTGCTCTCACCTTCTGGACAAAAAGGGGAGATGAGGCTGGTCTAAATCTTGAACCGAGCTTTAGTAGATGGGGAGATGCTTCGCTTGGCGCAAAGGATGGATCGACACAGAACATATAAAGAAAAGGAAGAATCGGGGATGGTATGGACTTAAACTTTGATTTTGAAGATGAATTATATAAATCCGATTAATGCCTCCCGTTGTACTCAAAGTATCTTTTGGCACTTTTGTTACTTAGAACTTATGATGAGATAGTCTAATATCTTTTGTTGTGCTAACATTTCATAATTTTTGTTGAACTACCTAATGCTAGTTTTATGCATCTTGAGTCCGTTGACTTTTGCTCTCATTCACTATTATTGTGTTTACA
The DNA here is from genome assembly GCA_016081115.2 of Rehmannia glutinosa. NCBI lineage: Eukaryota > Viridiplantae > Streptophyta > Magnoliopsida > Lamiales > Orobanchaceae > Rehmannia > Rehmannia glutinosa. The sequence continues at coordinate 126,657 of JABTTQ020003044.1, read as the reverse complement.
TACTAACCATTCTATGCAGATTTGAGGTGTTCATGAAAGTGTTCTATCCTATGTAGGAACACTTTGTGAAGCGAGGAGATTTTTGATTAAGGGGAGAAAATTTGTTCTCACCGATTTTCAACTAAGGGGAGTTACTCACTTATTTTTATAAATCCTTTGCTTGAGTTTGATGTTTTGTCCAGAAGGCAAAAAGGGGGATGTAGGTCCCAAGGGGTGTGAGTGTAAGGTTGAAAGGGGGTTGAATAAACCTTACCAACTTTTCGATTTAGTCCTTTTAAAAATGATCGAGTTAATATTTCACAAATGTGTCCTTGATGGATAGCTAAGTTAGTTAATCAACAGAGTTAGTCACTCAACAATGACTGATCGAACTGTTGATAGAGTAACTCAACTGCTTTTTGACTAAAGACTTAACTCGTCGTGATTTGTTTTTCATTGGAAGACTTAACACCCTTGAATTTGGTTAAGTTTGTTTTGATACTTAGTTTTAGCACTCATTGATTATCAATTGGATAGCAAATTTATCAAATGAGATATAAAAATAAGATGCGAAAATTAAAATGCTTTGAAATGTAAATGACACAATAAATTTTTATAGAGGTTCAAGATGGGGTAATTCTTCTACTCCTCTCTTCTCCAACTCCCGGAGGAATCCACTAAGTATTGATCAATATACGAGTGGTTAACGGTCCGTATACAAGTCTTGATCACACACCGACTTGATCCTTTGGGACTCGGTCTGGAGATGCCTTGGTCACACACCGGGCTTCTCGTGCGACTCGACTTCTTCACAGGCAAAATTGCCTTGCTACTACATCCCACTTGCTCAAGCTTCTTGGATTTGATCACGAAGCCCTCCAAAACTTGAGACTGGTTCGACCTCGAACCTTTCTACAATCCTTCGTGGAATGTAGACCCCTTGATTCTTCAAATGATTCCTCTTCAACTGATTGAAGTTGTCTTTCCTTCACAGGTGAGTGTTGGATTGATTTCCTTAGTAATGTAGGCTTGAGGATTGATCTTGAATGACTTGAGAATATTTTTGGTTACAGTTCAAATGTTAGCTTGAATGTTCGTTGTTCAGGTCGGTAACCTTCTCTCAGAGTGATTCCTCAGCCTTTTATAGTGATCTTTCAAAAATCTGCCCGTTGAAGAGATAGGCTTATTTTTGAAAGTCACTTGTGGTCGTTGGCTTGTCTTGTTGCAGTCCTTGAAATTTCCACTTCCTCGTATGAATGATTCTTCAGCTTTTCAGAGTTCTGACACAAGTGCAGTGCTTCCCATTGGTTTATTCCTCTTGCACGCTTCTGGGACTGAGCACTTCAAGAAAGGCAGTATGGAAGTATTACTTGTTTAAGTAATTCTCTTGATTTCTGTACAACGGATCTCTTTCGATTATCTCGACTTGATTGCATTTTCTTAACATCCCCAGGTGACTTGAGTCGCCTTCCAATCATGGATGACTCTTCATCACTTCAACCTTGAGACTTGGCTATCTCGAGTTGACTTGATCGATACTTCACTCACCGCATCTCACCGCACCTTGATCGAGTTCCTGTCTTCTCTTTTTTCCCATACTCACCGTGCCTTGCAGCGTAGTCTTCCTTCTAGTCTCCATTGTCTTCTTGCATATTCGAGATAGGCGACTTAACTCACTCGACCAACCCTATTTATTACAATGCGTTTACAACAAATGCCAACTTCCTATTCTAAGTTTTACATGGCATTCATCAAAATCAACAAAATAATTTCCCAACAATTTCCCCATTTTTGATGATGCCAAAACTTAAAACATACATCAATAATTAAACAAAGAAAGATACATACAAAAATGTAGAATCACGAATGTATGTTTAGAATCGATCTTTTATTGATCATAACATTCTTGTTCTTTACATAGTTGTTTACAAAGTGTATCAGAGCTTAAACCTTAAAAAAATGTATCAGAGTTTAAGCGGGGCCTAAGCTAACCATGTTGTTTTATATCTACACAAGTATAGAAATTATACAATTTTATTCAAAGGTAATGAGAACACTTACATAGAGTGTATTTACATAGTAAAATACATGAAGGGGTGGACAACAACACTTCATCTCCTTCACGCTTCCTTCTTTCATCTTCTTCACTCTATCATCTTCTCGATCTTCTTCTCTTTTTCTCATCTTGATCGCCTTCTTCTTTTTTTCATACGCCCTTCCTCGGGCCTTCATCTCTTCTCGTCTTTCTTGTCTTTCCTCCCATAGCTAAGTTTGTATTTTATTTTCCTCTTCAATTCTCTTCACATACTCAGCATTGTTCATAGCCACTTGCAGGGTTGGCTACTTCACAATCCCGGCCCATAGATCCCTCCTTTCTTGCCTGGATCTATATACTAAATATTTTTGGGCAAAGGTCTAGGTATGAAACCTCTTCCTCCACCTCTGCTTCTTCCTTTTCCTCCTCGGGCGTGTATTTGTCTTTGGGGTCTTCTTTTTCCCACTGAGTGGTGCGAGTGACCAACAGAGGATCGCCGAGGTCTGCTGTTGTCGCCTTCTTCACATAGTGTGAGATCCTTTACCCAAGACAAATCCCGGCTTGAGCCATGGACATGTTTGCGAAGTAACCTTCAGATGCGAGCGTCTTGAATTCATCAACTGATCTTGGCTCGATTCCGGCATCTCGAAATGGCATAGGTGTCTCTTTCTATTAGAATGCCTCCATGTTTTTTCGAATATCCATAACTTGGGCATCCATCATTCCTTCCACTTCCTTCATCATCGCTTCAATCGTCTTTCTCTTTTCACCATAGGTACAACAGTGTTGGAGTGGCAGAGTCATCGAGTTTGCGAGATAATATCACCGTGACAAGACCTTGTTGAGGGTTTTAGCAATCATCAAGGTCACATCTTTCGAACCTTCCCCCTCAACGGACTTCCTTTCTTCTCTCTTATTACTTCCTCACTGTCTTTCCTTCACAAATTGCTTCCTCCTTCTCGCCTTCGATCCCTTCAACGCTTTAGGTATTCCTCTTCTCCCTTTTTGGCATCATCAAAGGAGAGAGGAACCCCGAAACAAGCTAGCAAGCAAGAAGTATAGTCGGCCGATAGTTGAGGTCTCCGCCAATCTGGCATGAGTATGCTACACGGAACTCGGAGCGGGTGGCGTTGGATTCACCGTGACCAACTTCATCACGGCCATGAGGAGATCAATTTTGGATCCATGTTCTCTTCCACATGTAGGAGCTCGTTCTTATTATGTTCACGTAGCGCCTTTATCTCGGTAGTGTGAGATTCATGCATTTGTTCAATGTGCTCTTGCAACTTTGTCTTTGCATCGATTCTCACCCGCCGACTAACAACTTGTTGAACAATGTCCTCAAATATCGAGCTTGTTCCACACATTGTTTGTTGCCGTTGCCACCACTCCCTGGATCTTGACTATGATACCACGCAAATCGCCAGATAAGGATAGCGTCTTCGTTATCTAGCCTCATGTCCAGGTGAGGCCTGGTGCCTCTCCATCCATTCAATCTCGGCAAAATAAGGCTTTGAACACGCCACGAACTTCACCGTCACCTCTTTTTGATTGACGGCCAAGCAACATCAAAGTCATAGTTAGTTTGGAACAATGGTGTCCGATGGAATAACAGATCGTTTTGCGGAAGCGCTCGCGATCTCTCGGCTGATTCTTCGGGGGAGGTCGTACCTCCAGAGAGAAGGGAAATGATTCTACAAAGGGATCATCACGGCAAATCGAATCGCTCAATGATAAGTGGTTCTCGTGAAGTCCTCTATGAAGTCGATCCTGCTGCGACTTATGGAGCCTCGCGAGCACTCGGTTCACCAGTGGTCCTGTCAAGTCGACCCGAGCTTGCTTAGCCTCACTGCTCAACAGCTTCATCGGTCTCACCGTGGTTTTTCCAAATGAGTTGACCGGTCCTCGGCCTTATCAAAAGCGTCATCGGACGATGATGAGATTTCCATGGGTGGCTCATCATCAAAGTTGAATGTTTGGCGAGTAATCTTGAGGTCGACTTACTCGTGGTTGGAACATCCTCACCGAGTCTTTTGGATCGATCACGGGGTTGACTCACTTCATCGTCTCCTTTTGATCCCGAAAGGTTACATCGATTATCCTGGGAATCGTGAAGAGCACTTATCTCCTTTTCTCGATGGATCAATGATAGCGGGAGGGATGTTACAGTGCTTCGCTTTCTCTACCCCGGAAGTCTCAACCTCCCGTTGGCCTTCATTACCTCCCGCAGTCTCAATCGCAGCGAGGCCTTGGACATCCCTTTCGACAAAGTCACTGTCTTGGGGTCTTCGAGGTGGCATCCATTGAGTCTCAAGTCCATGGATTGCACTTTAATCGCCAGTGTTAACTCCCGGGCGCTTCCTTCCTCGTGCCTCGATTGCATCAGCGGCGTCATTGGCCTTGAGCGCTTGTCACCTCGGTGAGACAGTCTCAATTGTCTGAGCCTCGTTGATGACAACTTGCTGTGTACTCTGTGATTGTTCCTTCTCCACTTCGCCTCCGAGATTCATTGTGGAATCAGCTGCAGCATCCTCCGACCTTGCTGCAGTGGAGGGAGTTTCCCCCTCAGCGACACACCAGCTGAGTGACTTGGAATGGGGTCACTCATCTCCGGACTCCCGGTTGTTCCCACCGAGTATTCACCGTCAGTTGGGGGGCGGTGGTGAGACACCTTTATTAGGGGTTGGCTCGACTGGGGTCCCCACAGTCCCAGTTTCATCGCCAGTTCCCTTAACACCTTCCTCCGAATGAGCTGGGGAAGTGGTGGCAGCGACAACAGTGGCAATATGTTGCACCACTCCCATAGGGTCTATCTCCAGCTGTGATTTGGAGGACTCTCCTGGTCCCTCCATCATTCTTTGCTCATGAAGGATTCTGGATTCCTGCATTGCTTGCTGCATTTGCAATTCTTCCTGGCGGGCAAGAATGGTCTAGATCCTCATCACTTTCTCGATAGGGACGTCAAGGTGAGAGTGTGTATGATCGGTGGTGCCAAAGAGAGGGCATCTGCTAGCCTTCTCACGTGTCTCTCGCGTCCTTAGTCGCTTTAGCGTTTCGTTTTTTTTGAATCTACAAGATATTGATGCAATTATCCTCGTCAAGGGCTTGCAGATCAGATCGTGTCCACCTCAAGAAACCTCGAAGAGTTCTTCTTCCTCAAAGAATGAACTCGGGCGTTCAAACCGCACTGGATAGGCTCGACCGATTTTCTCCACTCTCTCGCATTTCCATTTTGGATGTCCGGATACAATGGAGAGTACAAGATTACATCGTTCTCATCATTCTCTTATCGCCCTCGTTTCCGGGGATTAGGGGTAGCAGAGATTTCGCTCCAACATCTTCAACGACCTGCATTACATGTGGAGAAACAACCATGTCAACAGTGATTCGGTTGTCTCGGCCATTCCTTGTTCCTTAGCTCGTTTCATCTCACTGGTGGGTCTTGAGTTGCCTCTGGCGATCGGCCTCAATGCAGACTTGGCGCTTTCATCAATCACTTCGAGACTCTACTTCTCCCAGCGTCCTCGGTATCTTCTCCAAATGAGTGGGCTGACTCGGTTGGTTTCTCAAGCTCGAACGCTTGAAAATTCTTCTTCTTCTTTTTGTTTGTACCAGAGGGATTTCTGGTTCGGATAAGGTTTCTTCTGAGTCCTGGGTGGCGGGGGCCGGTGCTGTTGTCTTCTTCTGAGGAGCTGGCCATCTTGGCTTATCAGTTCTCCTTTTCTTGATGACCGGAGAAGGTATTTGAGATTCCTTCTCCGCTGCGGCTGCAGGGGCGTAAGACACGGCCGGGGGCAGTGACTCGACTGCGGGCGGGAGCATTTTTTTTCTTTCTTTGCAGGGCAACAATCTTCTTAGCAGCTGCAGGGGCAACCTTCTTCTTTGGAGGAGAGGAGACAGTTGTATCTTCAGGGTCAGCTGATTCCCCCTCACTCGTATCAGCTCTCTTAGCGTAGGCTCTCTTCTGTGCGCCAGAGAGGTTTGATCGGAACATCCTCTTGTTTACATGGAACGCCTTTCCATGTCGAAGAGGGACTTTCTTTACTTCCATCATTCGGCCAATCACCAGGCCGTATCCCAGGGAACCTCCAAACGTTCCATCCTCCTTGAAGGATTTGTTCCCAACATTCTGGCAGAGTCTGCTGTAGACAAACTCAGCCCAGTTCACTTTCTTTTCTTCAATGATCGCAGCCATTACGATCAACTTTGCTTTGGACAGTTGGTCAAAGCTGCCAAATTTGATGTCTATGCATTTGGCAACGATGTCCAACGAATTTGTGGTAGTCCTCCTTCAAAGACCTCTTATTAGTCAGATAGACTACTTTCTCAAAGACACGATCGGTCTTGGCTACTTCCTTCCAAGCGGCGGCGGCGAGTCAACATCGCCTTCATTAATTTCCTGCTCCTTCCGCCGACAATAAGCGATGTTCGCGGATCCTCGGCGAAATGATGAACTCCTTTCCATGAACAGAGGACTTGATGCCCTCATCGTGAACCTCAAAGCACACACGTAGAACTGTGCGACCTCTTCCACATAGGTCATCGGAAACTCCATCGTCGAAATGGTTTCACCCAGACGTTTCCAATTTCTCGGTCTTCTTCACGAGGTGTCGTTGGACCCCTGTTTAACCATACCTTCGAAATTCACAAGAGACCCAGTGTGGATTTGTTTTCCTAGCTTGACAAAATCATGAGTGGATGCCATTTCTCGATTTTTTGCCGAACGGAACTTAGAAAATGATCTGAGGATTGATAGGGTTTTGAGAGAAAATTTTGCTTTTGCTTTTGAGAGAGAGATGAACAATTTTTGGTAAAGTGAGAGAGAAACGGACGAAAGGGTTTAAGTATGGTTCATGAAAGGACGTGCGGGTGGTTTTTGAAATGTGATCAAAATCAACGGCTTAGATCTTGCACGCCGATTAGCATTTGAGTTCTCGCATTTAATGCGGCAACATTTATATCCAATCATAGGCTTTGTGTGCAGCTTTTGACTGTACACGTCATAATTATGCTGACGTCATTCTTAAAAACATTCCCGCTTAGTAAAAACGACTGCGTTTTTGTCACTTTGCTCATAAATGACTCAGCTTGTCCCTTAGCTGATTTAACTTTCTCTCTTCGCATGTAAATACTCAGCTGTCAGCTAACTCGGTACAGCTGACTTTCCGATACGGCTGATTTACTTAGCTGATTTAAGAGTTCAACTCTTTTTCCTCTTTTCGAGTTTCATCTCTCTTCTTTGAGTCTTCTGAGTGTTATCCCAGCTCAATTAACCCTAACTCATGCTTGAGTTCTTCAAATCTTGATTCACATAACGGTTTTGTGAATATGTCAGCTAATTGCTTATCAGTTGAGATATATTCCAAAGTGATGTCCTTCTTTTCAACATGATCTCTTATGAAGTGATATCTGACATCAATGTGCTTCGTTCTTGAATGTAACACAGGATTTTGGGTGATTGCAATTGCACTTGTGTTATCACACATAATTGGAATTTCCTTTTCTTCAACCTCATAGTCTCTTAGTTGTTGTCTCATCCATAAGACTTGGGCACAACTGACAAACCCCAAAGAAAGCCTATGTATTCTCGTTTGTGGAGGTGGCTATTGAATTTTGCTTCTTCAACCAGAAATTAGCCTATTTCCAAGCATTTGACATGTGCCTCGAGGTACTCTTTCAGCTTGTCAACTCGCATCCAACATAGTCGAGTCCAATAACCAATTAGCTTGAATCCACCTTCCTAGATAACATAAGCCAACTTCTTGGCTTCCTTTCAAATATCTCAAGATCCTCTTGGTCATAGGCCATGTGGCTTTCTTTTGGAGCAGATTGAAATCTTGCACATACACCTACAACAAATGTGATGTCCGCCTCGCTTGCCGTAAGATAGAGCAATGATCCAATAAGTGCTCGATCTTGTTTGATCTACGTGCTTGCCATCTGCATCCATGTCCATTTTGGATCGATGTATTTATTGGTATTTTCACGAAGACTTCTCTTCCATACCAAATTTCTTCATTAAATCTCTGGTGTATTTTGTTTGACTTATGAAGGTTCCATTCTTCACTTGTTTCACTTGAAGTCCAAGGAAGAATGTCGGCTCTCCCATCATGCTCATTTCGAATTTGCTTTGCATGAGATTTGAAAAATTATCACACAACTCTTTGTTTGTGGATCCAAAGATGATATCATCCACATATATTTGAACAAGCGGATGCTCTTCCCATCTTAAATTCTCGAAGAGTGTTCTATCCACTTTGCCTTTTGTGAATCCATTCTCGGTCCAAGAATTGTGACAAAGATGTATCATACCATGCTCGGGTGCCCGTTTCAATCCACATAGAGCTTTCTTGAGTTTGTATACTTTATCTCCAAGAGTCTTCTGCTCAAATCCTGGAGGTTGTTCAACATATACTTGTTCTTCCAACAAACCATTAAGGAATGCACTCTTTACATTCACTTGATATACAAGAAAGTTCTTGTGAGCCGCATAGGCAAGAAACATCCTTATAGCTTCTAATCTTGCTACGAGCAAAAGTTTCATCGAAATCTATTCCTTCTTCTTGGCGATCCTTTGGCTACCAATCTTGCTTTGTTTCTTACCACGAATCTTGTTTCTTAACACCCATTTAGTGCCAATAACATTTTGATGGGTAGGTCTTTGAATCAATTCCCATTCTTTATTCCTTTCAAACTAATTCACTCTTCTTGCATGGCTTGAATCCAATGTGTGTCATCCAATGCTTGTGACACATCTTTAGGCTCTATTTGTGAGATGAAGCATGTGAACATTGCTTCTTGTTGAGTTCGATCTCGTTTTGACACATTCTCTTACATCTCCAATGACTAGTTCTCGTGGATGGTCTCTCCCATCTTACATCAGGTTGGAGTAAGTTAGCCGGATTCATCGTCTTGCGCTTGTGTTATTTTGATAAGCTCTTTCATCATCACTTAGCGCAAATTTTCCACTGTTTTGAGACTCGCTAACTCATCTTCATCCGGGTTTATTATTCCACCTTCACTTTTCAAAGATAGGGACTCTTTGTAAGTCCAAGCGGCTACGATAATCTAGAGGGGGGGTGAATAGATTATCTCCATCTTTTCGATTTCGTCCTCTTTTAACAATCGAATGCTCAAACAAAATAACGAAGGTGCGGAAAGTAAACAACACACGTCGATTTAAAGAGGTTCAACCCACCTAGGGCCTAATCCTCTACCACCCCAGTATATCCGGGATGGATTTTGAAAAGAAAAAGAATTTTATTAATTACCAAAATTAATACAAATTCAACTTACAACACCTTGAAGAGCACCACACTCTTCTTCAACACCACCTTTGGAGATTACCACAATCTCCCTTTGAAGATTACCACAATCTTCCTTCAACGGCACCTTGTGAAGATTACCACAATCTTCAACCTTGAAGAATACCAAATTCTTCAACACCTTAATAAGAAGATTACCACAATCTTCTTCACCTATCACCTAGATCATCCAAGTGTGCTCTTACCACAAGAACACTCACAAGGATATCTTGTGTTTGAATGATAACCAAAAATCAAGATTACAACTCAATAATGAATGATACAATTTGAGTGCAAAGTGTAATCAAGAATAGCCTAGACCTCAAAGATGTGAAAGTGATAAGCTAGGCAATTTTTACAACAAGAATAATGACTATGAAAGACCAAGTGTTTGCTTGAAGTGTATCTTGTTGTGTTGTATCTCAATTGTTGTGTTGGTTGCTCCAAAACTTCCTCTATTTATAGGAGATGATTGATCAAGCATAGGCTCCTCTTGGGGATTGAAAATCTACAGAAAAATACAATTAAAATCAAGAATATAGCTGTTAGAAATCAATCCCACATTTTAAGGAAAGTTTGTCTGCTGTCAAACGGTCATATTTTTGCTGTCAATACATAGGGCGACCGGTCGCACAGAGATAAGAGTTAAAGAGAACACTTTGAAAAATACAACAGGCGGCCGACGGCCGACGAGCTTGACCGGCCGACCCCTGTTTCAACCGGTCCCTCTTGTTTCAAAAATGCAAGGTTTTGTTCTGCTTTCAAAACGAAACTTGCAGTACCGGTCGACCCCTGGCGACGGTCGACCGGACGACGACGCCTTGATGCGGCCGACTGCTTGTTTTTCTTTCCGTCTCATTTTCTGCTTTCTAAAAACATCTTCGGTATGGGTTGCCCTATAGGGCGACCCGTCGACCACGAGAAATATTGTCCAATTTGTGTCGAAAATAAAACTCAAGAAATACTCCGAAAATTTAGTAAAAACATTTTAAACCGATCGGAGTATTAGGACAACATTTAGGAACATCGTTTGAGAGTGAAAACCCAATAACGTAAAATCATTAAAAGCGTTGTCCAATTTAGACGAAAATAAACTTTGAGAAAATACTCCGGAAAATATTAAAAAAACATTTTAAATCATTTAGGAGTATTTGGACAACCTTTAAAAACATTGTTTTGGTGATAAAATAAAATCATCAAAATTAAGATAAAAACATGTATCAAACAATCTCCCCCTTTTTGATGATTACAAACCAAAACAATTTTTACACAAACTAAGAGAGCAATTTTAGAAATGATTTTCCGGTAAAAACATTTGACCGTTTGGAAGCAACCAAAATTTCCAAAAATATTAAAGCAACCAAGTAGGGAGTAAAAATTTTCAATAATAAGCACAAGCTCCCCCTATCCACAAGCACATCAAGAATAATGTAAGAGCAATAATCCATAAGCTAAAAGCTTTAGCTTTTACAATTTGTTCAAGAGCTTATAAGCTCCCCCTGTCACAAAACAACATTAAATAATAATATAAGTCCATCAAGCAACAATTGGACTAAAAAATAAATCACAACTTATGGCTTTTATGAGCCATAGCTTATAGCTTTTATGACAAGCTTTTTATTAGCTTCTTTGAGCTAATGAGCCAATATCCTGTTTTTCTCCCCCTTTGGAATCATCAAAAAGAATGTTAGGATGGTGAACACATCATAGAAGTATATCAAAGTGCGCCAAAGAAATGGTTTATCAACCATTGAGTAATGTAGGCCTAAAAACCAAGGAAAATGGGAGAAATGTATCATGAGAGTTCATACGCTCGTTTTGTTTCCCAAAACATGATCTCAATGAGTATAGAAGACTTTTGGAAGCGAGAGAATCATGTAGAAGTTGAAATTTTCATTGAAACATTTTATCGAACACATTGTGGGCGTGAAAAATAAAAATAGTTGTATATAACCTTTGTAAATGGTTCAAGCCAAAAAAAATTTTCATATCATCAATCAACCTCATTTCAAAGCTCAAAAAATTATATGCACCATATGCAATAATTTGTTCATCAATTAAGAGGCTCAAAGTAGATTCTCAAGGGTTCAACCCAATTGAGATAAGCTAAGAATGATCAAGGCATTACAAATGCCAAAAATTAGAGCAACTATCAAGTAATAAGTCATGCTTTCAACAATACATGTATCAAATGTCCCAACATATTCAACTAAGCATAACAAAGCAATAAAAGAAGCACTTTTACCATCAAGTACTTCATACCAATTATCAAACAATGCTTTAGAGTATTTTTTACCATCAAATACTCCATCAAAAATCATGATCATCCACAAGTCATTATCAACTTGCAATATTAACCCTTTTAAGAAAAACAAGCAAATATCATTAGTACAAATGAGTTTTACAGAAATTCATCAAAATACAAAACATCATTAATGAAAATGCTAGAAAGTAAAGGGGGTGGGGTGACATCATTCCTCATCCGAGGAGAAGCAAGATCCGGAATAAAGTCCTTGATGAATTTCTTTAACTTGCCGATAGACTTTTGCATTTTAGAGGTCTTTTGCTCCAAAGCCTCATACCTCGTCTCATGAAAAGCCCTCATCTCATCAAATTCGGCTTGACTATACCTCCTAGGTGGTTGAGCACCGGTATTACCCTCCGGATTGCTCGGTTCGCCTTCTTCCACCAATCTTGCGGCCCCCGGCGTCATCAAAGATGTCATTAGGATCGGGAGACTCTTGACCTCTTCCTCTCGCCATTTTGGTTGGTCGGATGTCCATATTCTTGCGCATCGTGACTATTTGGGAGATATTATCAATGTCAAAGTCATTTTGAAAAACTTCCGAGTTAAACTCCGACGAAGGAAGTCCCGATTGAATAAGAAGTTTACAAATCCAATTTCCCATAACCAACTTCTTATTACCTTGAGTAATGGACTCGATTAGACATTGAATAAGTATAGCACCAAAGTTAAGTGGTTCCCTCCTAGCAATCTTATAAGTCAAAAAGTAATCCATATTGCTAGGCATCTTCCCGACTTACCACAAATGCAATATGCGACAATGACCGATAAAATGCGATGCTCAAGTGTCATTGCCAACAAAGAATACTTAGGCCATACTCCCAAATACGTCTTGACTTCTTTCATCGATACCCCCAATATTTCATCATTCCAAGTCCCACAAGAGAAATAATCCCAACCACCTTCTCTAACATGTAAAAGCCGGCAAATATCATTGGGAGTCCATCTAAAATGATGACCCTTTATAAGTGAATTAACGGCAATCGGCTTTCTTTCATTATCATATTGCACCCACATATTAGCATAAAAGTGTTGGATAATATCATCATCATACAACACATAAGCATGCTCCCATAAATACATCCAACCTTGCTCCTCAAAAAATCCTCTAATCGTAGGATACTCATTCGTAAATGAACTAAAACGACACATTTTAGTCCGAGCAATAGATTTACCTTTCATCCCCGAATCCTCATAGTACCATTCCGCATACTTATTGATGAAATTAATAGCATTGCGGGAATTAGGAGCTTGAGTAACAAAAGATTTTTTACCTTTCGCCCAACGGCAATTTTCGAGCGAAATTGTTCCGCGGAGCTCGGTGATTTGGGCCCGAGAGAGAATGGGATTTTGAACATCATCACCTTCTTGAGCCACATTTCTTTGAGCGGCTCGAATATCCCTTTGTTCGGCTTCGTCTCGCCGATTTCTCGAAGTACCCTCTCCGCCCTTTCTTCTCTTAGAAGTGGGATTTTGATCGGTGGAATTTCTTGGAGGAGCCATATATGAAAGATTCTTGAGAAAATAAGAAGATTAGCAACAAGAATCGTGAAAAATGATGAAGAATTGAAGATTTTAAAGAAAGGGGGTGTAATACGCTGATAAGGGTTTGGGGGGATTTTTCTTCTTCTGTTGCGAAATGAAGAACAGAATGTTATAAGCTGAAAAATAACCCTGGGCGACCGGTCGAGGTGGGGTGCGACCGGTCGAGGTGCAGGGCGACCGGTCGCCCCTGCTATGACCGTCCCAGGTGATTTTTCTTTCTCCCAGATTTTTCCAAAATTCGATTTTCCACCCCAAAAGTTTTAAAACTTTGCAAAAATATAATTTTGGACTATGTCCAACAAATATGGGTTTTGGGAAAAACATATAAATGATAAAATCGAGACTAAACACGTAGTGCCTTTTAAAAGAAAATATTTGCAAGTTCAATTTGGGGCACTTAAGGGGTCAAAATGAAATATCTTGAAAGATATGTGCATAATATCGAGTTTAAAGAAAAATACGAGTAGACATACCTCGATGGTTTAAGAAACTTGATGACGTAATGAGTATGAAATATGTATCCTACACAATTCTTAGACAACATTTGCATAGAAAATTCAAGTGTAGGCAAATAATATGAGATAAAAAGAGCTTATGCTATAAGATTTCATAAGAGATAATAAGCCACATAAGTCTAATGAAAAGCTCAAGAGTTTTAGAAAATCATGCAAGGTCTCTTTTTTTTTTTTTTAAAAAAATTGAAACACATAAATATATAAGAGACCTATTTTAAAAAATAAATACTTGAAAATTCATTTTGCAATTAAGACACAATTAAAAGTATGCATAGATAAAAATTGCATATATAAATGGGGAGATACGGTTTACCAATTTCGCCGTTTCCATGGGTTGTGTCTTTCCCATTGTTGATGATGATATCTTCCCATTTGGAAGTCACTTTGTTGATGATGACTTCCTTGATTACTCCATTTCCAAGGTTTGTTACCTTCCCATGGTTGATGGTTTCTTCTTCTTCGAAAATCATCTTGTTGATGATGTCTTTGCCATTTCAAGGATTGTGTTCTTCGCATTTTTGATTATACGCTCTTCTTGAAATTGACTTTGTTGAGAGTAGTTCCTTCTTTGATCAAATGAAACGTTCATTTGATGTTTTCTTGGTGGCATGAATTTTCTCCGATTTTTGCTTTGCCGGGTACCTAATAGCACATTGTTTTGTGGTACCCTCATGTGTTTGGGTCCTTTAAGATTAGCTTTGAGACTTTTAGGTCTCCAACAATATTTAGAGCTATTTCTAGCCCGACAAGAATTAGCCGTATGACCCTTTTTGCCACAATAAAAACAAGTAGTAATTCTAGGAGCATAATGACCAATATGCATAGTGACTTGATCCTTTTTCATATGATTAACAACTTTAGGCTTATGATCAAGTCCTTTATCACAATTATGAATATCAACAATATTTGACATTTTATTGGTACTCGAGTTGGATTTTAATAAATCCTTTTTCATGCAATCAATATTCTCAACAAGAGTACTATTTTCTATTTCAAGGTTTCTAACCTTGTCAAGTGTGGTGGTGTGAGCACATGATAGTGATTCATAGGAAGTAAATAAACTATCCTTATCATTTTTCAAAACAATGAATTCCTTTTTCAAATTTTTGTATTTAACAAGTAGGCTTTGGAATTCATCTTGTAGCTCATCATAATCATTTTGTAAATCACTATATTCATTTTTCAATTCATGGTCATAAGAAGTAGAGGGTTTAGAACTTACCTCGTTTTCTTCTTCGATGCCCATGAGGCATTGTTCAACTTGTTCATCATGGGAGGTTGTAGAAGGCTTATCCCATGTTGTTGGATTTGATGTTGTATCCATTTGTGAAGTAGATGCTTTTGAGTTGCTTCTTTCATTTGCATATACTTCATAGATGGCTTCTAATTTTTGCCATACTTCATGTGCCGATTGAATACCTACAACATGATCAAATTCCAAAGTGGTAAGTGAACAATGTAAAATATTAAGAGCTTTACCATTTGAGGAGATGATTTTCTTCTCTTCATCATTGAGCTTTTTGAAGCCTTTTGAGGTGTGTGGTGTATTTTTCATCGGAATGGATTCTCCATTAATGACGGTGTTCCAAATGTCGAACCCGCAACCTTGTAAGTAGCATTCCATTCTTTCTTTCCAAAATATAAAATTTTTGGAATCAAACCGAGGTGGCTTGGTGGTGGAGGTGCTTGGATAGATGAGCTTCGTTCGTAGCCGACGATCGTTTCTCTTCACTCGCGATGTGAAACGAGCTTGCCAAAGAGTTTGGCTCGATACCACTTGTAAGTCCAAGCGCTACGATAATCTAGAGGGGGTGAATAGATTATCTCCATCTTTTCGATTTCGTCCTCTTTTAACAATCGAATGCTCAAACAAAATAACGAAGGTGCGGAAAGTAAACAACACACGCCGATTTAAAGAGGTTCAACCCACCTAGGGCCTAATCCTCTACCACCCCAAGATATCCGGATGGATTTTGAAAAGAAAAAGAATTTTATTAATTACCAAAATTAATACAAATTCAACTTACAACACCTTGAAGAGCACCACACTCTTCTTCAACACCACCTTTGGAGATTACCACAATCTCCCTTTGAAGATTACCACAATCTTCCTTCAACGGCACCTTGTGAAGATTACCACAATCTTCAACCTTGAAGAATACCAAATTCTTCAACACCTCAATAAGAAGATTACCACAATCTTCTTCACCTATCACCTAGATCATCCAAGTGTGCTCTTACCACAAGAACACTCACAAGGATATCTTGTGTTTGAATGATAACCAAAAATCAAGATTACAACTCAATAATGAATGATACAATTTGAGTGCAAAGTGTAATCAAGAATAGCCTAGACCTCAAAGATGTGAAAGTGATAAGCTAGGCAATTTTTACAACAAGAATAATGACTATGAAAGACCAAGTGTTTGCTTGAAGTGTATCTTGTTGTGTTGTATCTCAATTGTTGTGTTGGTTGCTCCAAAACTTCCTCTATTTATAGGAGATGATTGATCAAGCATAGGCTCCTCTTGGGGATTGAAAATCTACAGAAAAATACAATTAAAATCAAGAATATAGCTGTTAGAAATCAATCCCACATTTTAAGGAAAGTTTGTCTCATTGTCAAACGGTCATATTTTTGTCATTAATACATACATGGGCGGCCGGTCGCACAGAGATAAGAGTTAAAGAGAACACTTTGAAAAATACAACAGGCGACCGGCCGACGTGAGGCTTCACCGGTCGACCCCTGCTTCAACCGGTCCCTCTTGTTTCAAAAATGCAAGGTTTTGTTCTGTTTCAAAACGAAACTTGCGTGCGGTCGACCCACGGCCGACTGGCGACGGCCGACCGGATCGACGCCAGATGCGACCGGCCGACCGCTTGTTTTTCTTTCCGTCTCATTTTCTCGTTTCTAAAAACATCTTCGTGTATGGGTTGCCCTATAGGGCGGCCGACGACTTACGAGACAGAAATATTGTCCAATTTGTGTTTAAAATAAAACTCAAGAAATACTCCAAAATTTAGTAAAAACATTTTAAACCGATCGGAAGTATTAGGACAACATTTAGGAACATCGTTTGAGAGTGAAAACCCAATAACGTAAAATCATTAAAAGCGTTGTCCAATTTAGACGAAAATAAACTTTGAGAAAATACTCCGAAAATATTAAAAAACATTTTAAATCATTTAGGAGTATTTGGACAACCTTTAAAAACATTGTTTTGGTGATAAAATAAAATCATCAAAATTAAGATAAAAACATGTATCAAACACTCTTCTCGCATGGTTGGTTGATTCAAACTTATCATCCGACTCTTCAATGTCTTCTCCTTTTACATTTGCTCATCAAACACCACATGAATGGATTCTTCTGTAACCATAGTCCTCTTGTTAAGTACTCAGAGGCTTTGCTTTCACCGAGTATCCCATGAAGATACCTTCATCGACTTTAGCATCAAAAGCCTTTAAATTATCTTTGCTATTGTTATGGATGAAACATTTGCATCCAAATATTTTGAAGTATGCAACATTTGGCTTTCTCCCCGTCCAAATTTCATAGGGAGTCTTTGTCACCGTCTGTTTATCACGCATCTATTTTGAGTATAGCATGTTTGTGTTTATTGCTTCACCAAAATCTTTTAGGCACCTGCTTGACTAACATGGTCCTCGCCGCTTCTTTGAGAGTTCTATTTCTTCTTTCTCGCAACTCCATTTTGTTGTGGAGTCCTTGCTCGCTGATAATTCATGACCAATACCATTGTCAATATAATACTCGAGTTATTATACCATTGACAAACTCGATTCCTCTCACGATCTTATTTTGATAATGGTTTGACTTTTCTCATTTTGGATTCTCTTCATCACCGTGGTAGTTTCGCAGAGTTTCTTTCTTCTTACACATGAATATTGTCCATGTATATCTTGAGTAGTCATCTACTACCACCAAGGTGTATTTCTTTCCACTTATACTAGCTGTTCAATGGACCAAATAGATCCATATGTAGCAGTGCAATATTCTTGTTGAAGATGGACATGTCTTTTCTTTGAATGATGACTTGATTTGCTTTCCCATCCGCATGCATCACATACACTTTCCTTCTTGTATACTTTGAGTCCGAAGTCCTTCTACAAGACTCGATTCTCGCAAGCTTGTTAATTGTTTTGAAATTCAGGTGACTCAGCTTTTTGTGCCACACCAACTTGATTCAAATTGCTTTTTGCTAGTAGAAAAGTGCTTGGTGTTGCAATTGACCAATCTACCACATACATGTTCTTTTGTCTCGCATCCTTGCAACACAACCTCATTAGATTCATGTCCTTGATTTGGCATATACCCATGTTAAATCCAACATTGTAGCCTTTGTCACGAGTTGGCTAATACTTAGCAGATTGAATTTGAGTCCTTCAACGTATGCAACATCCGTGATTTCTAATCCATTTTTCTTGATGGATCCAATGCCTCTTATTTCTCCCCGAGCTTCATTTCCTCCAAATATGACTTTTGCACCTTTAATATCCTTGAATTTTGATAAATATTTCTTGTTTCCTATCATGTGTCCGAACATCCACTATCCATGTACCAGGTTTCTTGGCACTCACCTACTCCTTGAACCCGCAATCAAGGAAATTAGGTTTTAGGTACCCATACTTGCCTGGTCCCGAGGGGTTAGTATTGTAACATGATCCAACCAACCTATAGCCAAATGATTTGACTCTAAGGGGTTGCCATCTATCGCTGCCATAATCATAATTAATTTTGGCAAATTGCTTGGGGTTCTAGGTTCATACAAATTGTCTCTTTTGTCCTGTATGCATGTGTATGTGTTTTAGTAATTGCCTTCTTTGGGTAGTTGTGATATCTCCGAGTGTAGTGCCTAGGTTCATATGTGTCTTTGATGAAAGCTCTTATACCTTTGGAATGGCCTTTCTTGAGTTCTTGGCCTTTGCCACTTAGGCTTATATTCCATGAGATCTTTGCCGATAGTTCACATTATTCCAATCACTTGGCTTGGGTAGTTTCTACCATTCCCATCATATGAGTTTCCTTTATAGACCTTCTGGGGTTTTTGGTAGTTCTGTTTCTTCTTTACAGAGTATCTCCTGTTTGGAGTTTGCTGAGGAACTCGGCTGGATTTCTTCTCAGTTGTCCTCTCAAAGACACTTAGTCGGGTGCTTTCCTTTTCCTTTTCCTTTATAACCAAGGCCAGTTTGCTTGTGATTGTGCTTTGGAATGAATGTGTGTGCATAATTTAGAGTTTTGGATTTTAGAGATACTTCATTGCTTGAAGACCCTTTTTCCAAAATCACTTTTGGAGTTTGACATAGCACAGAGGAATTAAATCCTAAGTCCTGCCTTTGTCTCCACATTCTCTTTGACTCATAATAAGGTCATCCAAGGATTTAGATGCCTTAGTGAATGAGGCAATCACATTTTTGAGGTCATTCTCCCTCTTTTCTATAGCAGCTATTTCTCGCTATTAACTTAGCATTTTCAAATTTTTAGACTTTTATTCTCATCACCTATTTGACTTAGAGTACTCACTCGGCTCCTTAGTCACCGTGAGTTTTGGCTCTTGAGTTGGCTGTTTTCCTCATTTAGTAGTGTGTGTGAGGATTTAATGTGCTAAAAATCTTTCATCATTTTGCCTAACGAATCATAAAGATCGAGTGGGTGATGAAGTGTGTGTATCACGATCACTACTAGACTCCGAGTGTGATGAGTTAGAGTGTACCTCATCTTCTTGGTCAGGTTGGTCTTGTTCTTAGCCATTAGACAAATCAAGGCTTCTTCTTCGAGTCACTTGAGTAGTCGCCACTACTCTCTCGAATCACCGTGTCTTTTGACTTGGCTGCTCTCAAGAAGCTTCCACCGCAGCCAACATTGCCTTTCTCTTTTCCCTGTCTTCTTTCCCCCAAGACTTTTCTTTTTCTTTGCATAGGGCAATGATTTCTTGCGCTACAGAGCAAATTTCTTTTGAGGAGGGGAGACAATCAGATTATCGGGGTCACCGATTCCCCCTCACTCGTACGCTCTCTTAGCGTAGGCTATCTTCTCTCGGCGCCAAAGAGGTTTGATCGAAACATCCTCTTGTTCACATGGAACGCCTTTCCATGTCGAAGAGGGACTCCTTTACTTCCATCATCCACCAATCACCAGGCCGTATCCTGGGAACCTCCAAACGTACCATCCTCCTTGAAGGATTTGTTCCCAATATTTTGGCAGTAGTCTCATTGTATATAAACTCACCCAAATTTAATGTCTATGCATTTGGCAACAACGCCCAAAGAATTTGTGGTAGTCCTTTTTCAAAGAGCCTTTATTAGTCAGATAGACTACTTTCGCAACACCGGACTTGGCTACTTCCTTCCAAGCAAAGAACTAGGTCGACATCGCCTTCATAAATTTCCTACTCCTTCCACCGGTAATAAGCGTTGTTCTCGCTGATCCTCGCGCAATGGTGAACGCTTTCCATGAACAAGAGGGACTTGATGCCCTCATCGCGTGAACCTCCGCGTTCACATAGAACTCGTGTGACCTCTTCTACGTAGGTCATAGGGAACTCCATCGTCAAAAATGGTTTTAATCCAGATTTTTCCGCTTTATCAAAGAATCTTCTTTACGAGAGTGTTGTCGGACCCTTGTTTAACCAAACCATCAAGTCCACAAAGAGACCCGGTGTGGATTTGCTTTCCTGGCTTGACAAAATCATGAGTAGACGCCATTTCGAGATGTTTTACCGAACGAAACTTGAAAAACCGAATCGAGGATTGATAGGGTTTTGAGAGAAAATTTTTGCTTTTGCTTTCGAGAGAGAGATGAATGTTTTTTGGTAAAGTGAGAGAGGAATGGACGAGATGGTTTAAGTATGGTTCACGAAAGGACGTGCGGGAGGTTTTTGAAATCGATCAAAATCAACGGCTTAGATCTTGCACGCCGATTTACATTTAATGTCTCACATTCAATGCGGCAACATTTATATCCAATCATAAGCTTGGTATGCGCTTTTGCCTCAGACACGCTCATAATTATGCTTGACGTCATTCTTAAAAACATTCCCGCTTAGTAAAAATGACCGTTTTTGTCACTTTGCTCATAAATGACTCAAATTTTACTCCTTAGCCGATTCAATCCTTCTTCTCACTCCTCTCATAATGACTCAAATGTCACTAACTCAATACAAACGACTTTCCGATCTGGTGATTCACTTAGTCAATTACGAATTCAACTCTTTTTCCTCTTTTCATGTTTCATCTCTTTTCTTTGAGTCTTCTCGAGTGTCAACTCACTCAATTAACCCTAACTCATGCTTGAGTTCTTCAAATCTTGACTCACATAATGGTTTTGTAAATATGTCGCCTAATCGCTTGTCGGTTGAAATATATTCCAAGGTGATGTCCTTCTTTTCAACATGGTCTCTTATGAAGTGATATCTCGACGCCGATATGCTTTGTTCTTGAGTGCAACACAGATTTTGAGTGATTGCAATTGCACTTGTGTTATCACACATGATTGGAATTTCCTTTCTTCAACTTCATAGTCTCTCATTCTTTGTCTCATCCATAGGACTTGGGCACAACACCTGACCGCAGCCTATGTATTCTCGCCAACCGTGTAGAGGTGGATATTGAATTTTGCTTTTTGCTAAACCAGAAATTAGCCTATTTCCAAGCATTTGACATGTGCCTGAGGTGCTCTTCCCCTGTCAACTCTACATCCAAAGAAAGTCGTAGTCCGAATAACCAATTAGCTTGAATCCACCTTCCTTTGGATACCATAAGCCAACGTCTTGCTTCCTTTAAAATATCTCAAGATCCTCTTGGCCGCAAATCATGTGGCTTTCTTTTTGGAGCAGATTGAAATCTAGCACATACACCTACAAAGAAAGGTGATGTCCGCCTGCTTGCTGTGAGATAGAGCAATGATCCAATAAGTGCTCAGATCTTGTTTGATCTACGCTTGCCATCCGCATCCATGTCCATTTTGATCGATGTATTCATTGGTATTTTCACGTAAAGACTTCTCTTCCATACCAAATTTCTTCATTAAATCTCTGTGTATTTTGTCCGACTTATGAAGGTTCCATCCTTCACCGTTTCACTTGAAGTCCAAGGAAGAATGTCGGCTCTCCCATCATGCTCATTTCGAATTTGCTTTGAATGAG
The DNA here is from genome assembly GCA_016081115.2 of Rehmannia glutinosa. Classification (NCBI taxonomy): domain Eukaryota; kingdom Viridiplantae; phylum Streptophyta; class Magnoliopsida; order Lamiales; family Orobanchaceae; genus Rehmannia; species Rehmannia glutinosa. The sequence goes on along the minus strand of JABTTQ020003044.1, from coordinate 104,809 downwards.
ATTTGAAAATTTATCACACACCTCTTTGTTTGTGGATCCAAAGATGATATCATCCACATATATTTGAACAAGCAAAGATACTCTTCCTATCTTGAATTCTCAAGAGTGTTCTGTCCCACTTTGCCTTTTGTGAATCCGTTCCCGGTCGAAGAATTGTGACAATGTATCATACCATGCTCTGGGGTGCCTGTTTCAACCCATATAGAGCTTTCTTGAGTTTGTATACTTTATCTCCAAGAGTCTTCTGCTCAAATCCTGGAGGTTGTTCAACATACACTTCTTCTTCCAATAAACCATTAAGAAATGCACTCTTTACATCCATTTGATATACAATAAAGTTCTTGTGAGTCGCATAGGCAAGAAACATCCTTATGGCTTCCAATCTTGCCACAGAGCAAATGTTTCATCAAAATCTATCCCTTCTTCTTGGCAATATCCTCTCGGCTACCAATCTTGCTTTGTTTACCACAAAACCTTCCTCATTCATCTTGTTTCTGAACACCCATTTAGTGCCAATAACATTTTGATGGGTAGGTCTTTGAACCAATTCCCACACTTTATTTCTTTCAAACTGATTCAACTCTTCTTGCATGGCTTGAATCCAATGTGTGTCATCCAATGCTTGTGACACATCTTTAGGCTCTATTTGTGAGAAGAAACATGTGAACATTGCTTCTAGTTGAGTTCTGGATCTCGTTTTGACACCTTCTCTTACATCTCCAATGACTAGTTCTGGTGGATGGTCTCTCACCATCTTACATCGGGTTGGAGTAAGTTAGCCGGATTCATCGTCTTGCGCTTGTGTTGTTTTGATCAGCTCTCTCTCATCATCACTTAGCCGCAGATTTTCCGATTGTTTTTGAGACTCAAAATATCTCATCTTCATCTAGGTTTATAATTCCAAATTGACTTGATTGGGACTCTTCTCGCATGGTTGGTTGATTCACTTTTATCACCGACTCTTCAATGTCATCTCCATTTACATTTGGCTCATCAAACACCACATAGATGGATTCTTCTCAGAACCATAGTCCTCTTGTTGAGTACTCAGTAGGCTTTGCTTTCACCGAGTATCCCAAGAAGATACCTTCATCACTTTAGCATCAAAAACCTTTAAATTATCTTTGTCATTGTTATGGATGAAGCCTTTGCATCCAAATCCCTAACACTTTTAAAAGGATGAATATTTCGTAAAAATTGGTCGACTAAAATACCCCTATATTTTATTAATGAATGAGAGGCTAAAGTGTAATTTTAACTATGTTATCTTTTTGAAATTAAATGTTATTAAGAGAAGGTATACGAAAAGCTTGAAAGACATTCCACATTCACTTCACTCTAATTTTCCTCCTCTCCGATCGGTACTACCTGAAATCCCGAATGGATTCAATAGAATCTCAAAACTCCTGGCATTTCACCTATAATAATAATAATTTATTTCCTTCTATTCTTCTTGGTTTTGTTTGATTTTTGTAGCAAATGCTAAAGCATATACTCATGATCATCCAGTTTAATTTTGAACTCTTTGTGTAAACCCTCTCCTCTTCTTCTCTCTCTCGCACGACCCTCCTTCATGCTTCTTAATAACAGGTGATTCATTTTTTTTTTTTTCTCGATTTTATATGGAGACTTATGTGTATGTATTTATTTGTGCACTAGGTCTTTTTGATCTGTTTAGTGTTTAGTAATTCAAGTGGATTTTGTTTGTGGGTCTTCTTGGCATTTTTTGGAATAATACTAAATTTGCACTCAACCTTTTTTTGGATATAATATGCAAATAATACTCAAACTTTAAAGAAATTCTTATCCGATATTGAGTATGTTTTTAGTATTTTCAGGGGCATTTTTCGTTGAGGGTTTTTTGTTGATATGTGGGAAAAAAGGAAAAGTGTGAATTTTATTAGCTTAGTAGCCTAGCCTTTATGTGTGTGCGAGAAGAAAAAAAAGTGGGAAAAGTCAGAATATACATCTTGATGGGTATGCTCATATTTGTGAATCGCTTCACTTGTGTTGTACAATTGATTGGCTTGAGAGATAAGGGGTCTTTAGTATTTAAACATTGCATCACAGATTGACAAAATTGATAGTAGATGGAAAGGGAGTCTCAAATTACAATGCCAAGTACATAAGAGAACTAAAGCAACATTGTTATTGAAAAACAAGATTTTGCCCAATTAGAATAATACTTATACTTAAGAGTTGAAATATAAAATAATTTTGAATACAATGTTTAGTTATATAAGAGAAAAGGTACTATTGGATTGCTTTGAGATTACTCCATGTCTAAAAGATCGAATGACTATGATTCAAAGCCTGGCAATATCACTTGATTAACAATTTAGGCTTCTTTGAGGATTGCATATGAATAAGTTGTTTTGGTTTTAGACTAATAGTGAATTGAGATATATGAATTTCATATTTTGTAGTTTGCCAAATTGGAGAGCATAAATGAGAATAACCATGTAATTTTCTTTTCAATTATTTTCATATTTTCCTACGTATTAATGTTGGAATGAATCATTGATTGCATTGCAAGTCTTCAAAAAGACATTAATCTTGAGATGTAATTATTGATGGCGATATATGAAAACCCAAAAGTGTTGGGATGAGTTTGTCAAACAAGGGAAATACTTAGCTTTATGTCGATATGATGTCGAGGAGAATTACAGATGAGAGCTTCATTTTATCCTTTAAAAAAAAAATCGATTTTACGAATAGAACAAGTTGATAAGAACTACTAATCTTAAGTTTTAATTCTTTCGTCTTAGCCTTATTTTTCTTCCTCTAAAATTTGGAGCAATGTGATGATCGGATAAGCGCAAGATCGAAAAATAATGGTTGAAGTTTCCAAGTCTCAAATGTTGAATGAGACACAAAATGGAAAACGGACATCGGTGACAATTCGTTGGATTCCATTCCTCGGTTCCTACCTTAACCATCATGAGCAAGATCCTCTCATTGAGTGGCCCTAAAGGGCCTAGCTTTGTGTGTGCCTTTTCACATCCTCCAAGCATAAGAAGCAGCCCAGAGCATCATATAACTAGATGATAATTTAAGGTACTTTTTGTTACTGTAATAATGAGCTAGGCAGATTGCACCTGCAATTTCCTATTTGTAATTTGATACGTAAATAGTGAAATTATAATAGTTCATCCATTCCTATTCTAAAAGCATGAGTGTTTTTGTCAAATTTTGACGAACTAAATTACCCTTCTCATGATGAAATAAATATAATTCACAAAACAGAAAAATGTATTGGATCGCAAGGAAGACGCAAGGTAGAAGAAACATCTTCGTATCCTACTTTCTATCACAACATGTACAAACGTCGCACAACCACGCACTTTAGCACCAAGGATAAAGAAAACAAGTAAGTAAATCGTACACTTGTCGGATGCACCTAATCAATCGGTAGCTTAATCACAACCTTAATAGATCTGTTGATATGCTTTCTGTCATCACTTCTTTCCCACTATTATGTTTATAACTAGATTATTTTGGTCCGAGTCATTATATTTCAATATCTATACTCATCATTTTGTGTCAATATATATTTGGACACATTGTGTATTCTATTTTTGTCCCTTTCAATTTACGTGACCATTGCAAGCCGACTCCAAAGACTCAACCTAGGAAGGGTTGATTTTGTCGCTCATCCAGTGTCCTTCACCAACTCTCGTGACTAGGTGTGTATCTTATTTCTACTTATTACTTGCTTTTAGTATAACTCAATAGGCTCGATGTGTATTAATTTCGTTGAGAATAATTGTTTATCTCCTTTTTTTATTATGAATTCTTCATCTTTTATTTGTCTTTTGCTTCAAAAATATGTTATTTGATATTGTGGTAGATTGTGATGATGAGATTCTTGTGTTGATGTTTGGAGAGGCATTGGATATGGGATGTAGCGTGTTAGAGATTGATTTTTCAAGTGTGCTTAATGAACATTTGAAGGGCTCGTACACATGGTAAGCTTTTTCTGTTCAATTTTTTGTAGATGAAAAGTATGTGAACAAAAGGAGAGAAATTGTGAGTTTTTGTCCACTTGAAACAAGTTCATCACTAACATTGAGAAGAACAAAATTATCCGATGGAAGGAAGCAATTTTTTTGTATGTCGCCTAGAATTTGATATAACAATATACTTCTTTGTCTAGAAAACAAATCGAGATATTAACTAAATGTGTTGAAACTTTGACAAATGTTGTATTGTAACATTAGAAGTATGAGAGAAAGAGGACAATCTTATCTCTTTCGTTGGTCAACAATAATCATTTTTACATTTCTATGTAGTTATTGATTTTAGATGGTTGCTCTGCCCTTGATGAGAAATATGTGAAACTAAATGTAAATCAAGTAAGAAATGCAATACAAATGGTCATAATTTTTTTCTTTGTTTTGTTAGCGTGGCGGATAGATAACTTGTCACATTCCTTGTAGACATTCAAAACTCACTAGGATATTGCCAACATCATCAAGTTAGAAATGCACTCACACTAATTATTTTCACTATGAGTCATGATTTAAGCCATGTAGATCATTAAGAAACATAGTTTTATTTGGAAAAATATTAAGGAAGTGGCAAATGTCCCCAAAGTGAACATGGTACGAATTTTTTTTTTTTTTTTTTGTATTTGTTTTTTGAAAATATGCTCATCTCATACAGAGTGCAAAATATTTTAATTTTTATCTACATTAGATAAATACCTTTCCTTAAGCAGAATATTACGGTTTAACATATCTCCTTTTGTTTCTAATAAGTTTTGTTGTGAATCTTGTTCAAACACCGTATCTTTCCAATCTTATCTTGAGAAGATTGCTAAATGAGAATCAGTTTAATGTAAAGAACAATGAAAGAGGTGATTGAACTGCGAGAAAGACTTTCAGCTCAACAAAAACTAAGCCAATGCATCTCGATTGTTATTTTCATTTATAAAAAGTATATTTTGTGTCAAGTTGTTTTAGACATGAGAGTGTTTTAGCCATTCATGGGAATAAGATCTATGCCATCTTCTTTTCCTCTCCATTTCACGTATCTTTATTTCCCGTCTATCAGTATCTGATCGGCTATAAAGCAAGTAAAAGTCCAAGCAATTGTGTAACTTTTTTGGCCGTCTTAATCATTTGGTTGTATTTTTCGCTTGCAACTCTGTATTTTCATTGTTATCCTTGTGATGAATCGAACACATGGGTTTTCGTCATGTTAATACACCGGTATAATGGTTGACTGCTCCTTTAAATTAATCTTACGTATAAATGATTTGCTATATTTTGGTATTGGTAGGTGCCCTTTACTTCTCTTTAATGGTGGATTAAAATAAAGGGGGCATCCGTTTAAATGTTATGTCTTCAAAAATGTCATTGTATGAAGAATGCTCTAATGACTTAGATGGATTAAAATAAAGGGGACATCCATTTAAATATTTCCGATTTCTTGATTTTCGTGACCATGAATTAAGAAATGTTTACTACGATTCCCACGTTACTTTTATCTTATATATTTTGTTGTTAAAATAAAGAGAATCGGAGAATTTCCAAGTAGTAAATTTCATTGAGGAGGTTATGAATAACATACAAGTTATTTTTCTCGAGGAGATGATACATTCTTTACATATGAATGCACTTTAATATAAGAATAGAAAATACCCTCGAATTATATAGAATATTTATGTTGTTCCCTTTGCCAATGTTATTCCATCAAATTAGACAAGATATTCGAGATTTTATTGGAATATTGCAAATAGAAAAAGATTCAATTTATCTTTTTTGTTTTTATAATGAATGCATTTTATAACATGAAAACGTAATTCCATAAATTAATATATTAAATTAAGGGATAATTACAAAAACACCCCAAAGGTTGGGCTAATTACAAAAAAACCCGAGAGATTTTTGAAAATTACAAAAATCCCTTAAGATTTGATTCTACTTACATCTTCCCCTTCATAAGCGAAAAATATTTCAAAAAACTACCATAATATTTGTAGAAATATTACGATTAACTCAAATATAAGACAAAATCAAACCTGAGGGGGCTTTTTATAATTTTGAAACATTTCTGGATTTTTTTTTTGTAATTAGCCCAAACCTTGGGGGTGTTTTTGTATTAATCCCTTAAATTAATGTATTTTTATATTATTCAACTAAGAGGATGTTTGGCTAAGCTTATTTAAAACATCGATAAGTTGTTTTAGGAGCTTATAAGATGTTAGATTTTATTTTAAAAATAAGTCATCGATTGTTTGGATAAAATAAGATAGTTGAGCTTATAAGCGAGTTTTATATCTTATAAAATTATTAAGTATATTTTTGTCTTTTGAATGTTTAATAGAAGGAGCTTATAAGCTCTTTTAAAAAAACGTTGGGGTGAAGGTACTTTTTTTAGGAGCTTATAAGCTCTCTAACAACTTTTTTTTAGAGCTTATAAGCTCTTTTGGAAAAAAATTACCAAACACATTTTAAGAGGTTATAAGCTCTTAAACATCTTATAAGCTATTTTTAAGAGCTTATAAGCTCAGCCTAAGTTTGTGTTTTTTTAATGTTTCATTGAATTTGTGTAAACTCTGGAGTAATGTGTGTCTGTATGTGTTTTTTGAATTGTTGAAAAATCATTTATGATTTGAACTTTTCCCCCTGCTTATTTTGTATTCCTGCAGGAGCGCCTTTTACTCCAAGGTCTCCTCTAGAGTGCTGCTCCTACAACGGTACCGCATGCTGCAACTATGCCGATTATTATTTTTATATAGAATTATGTTTATATTAGTATGTGGTTACCTTTATCTATTCCAAAGCAATGCGACATTTTATAGGAGCGACCACTGTATGACAAACATAGAATATCTATAATTGTTTATATATTTTGAAAAAATCTCCAAATTCATATATTATAAACTAGGAGCTCATATGGTTAAATTTAAATGAGTCAAATTCAGAGAAAAATATAAATATTCAACGAACTAATATTTTTATAGTACGATGCTTAATAATTTTGGAAAAATTACCTAATAATGATATACATATTATAGAATATATATAAAATTTTTAAGGGCATTCAACATGTATTTCATGAGTTATTGAACTCTCTTTTATTATATGTTTGTTGGAAATAGAAATTTCAAAAGGGTGGGGCTATTCACACCCTCTCTTTTCATAATACACCCATCCTTTTAACTTTAATGGGACAATTACAAAAGACCCCCGATGTTTGGGCTAATTATAGAAAAACCGAAATGTTTGAATTACAAAAAGCCCACTCGGGTTTAATTATGTCTTAAATTTAAGAGGTTAAGCGTAATATTTTTAGAAATATGATGGGTGTTTTGAAATATTTATTGGTTATGAAGGGAGAAAATGTAAAATGGAATCAATCTTGATGGGTTTTTGTAATTTTGAAACATCTTAGGGTTTTTTTGTAGTTAGCTTAAATTTTAGGGGTATTTTTGTAATTATACCTAACTTTAGTACATCATCTTCACATTATACCCTTTTGTAAAAATTAAAGAAAACTTAAAAAACGCAAAAAAACACCACTACCACACGTTGTCTCCTCCACCATCACCACCGCCTCCACCACCATTAATGTTGCCACCTCACCCTTTCTATAAATAAAAGGATGGTGTATTAAAAAAAAAGTGTGTGAATAGCCCCGCCCATTTCAAAATTTCATATCAATCTTCTGTTGGACAAGTTTTTAGCCCGATTTATTTCATTTATGATTTTTGTATTACTATTACTTGAATTTTTCTTTTTAAATAAATAAAAATATATAAAAAGAAAGAAAAAGGTCCCGATCACAAGCGATCGGATAGCAAAGGAAAAAATAATGCAAAATTTTACGAAAAATAATAAAGATAACTTAATGACGCAATTTAAATAAAGGCGTCTATTTCTAGAGGATTTTCGAGTGACATTGTCATTTGTTTTTTTTTTTTTTTTTTGCACTTGCTAGAGCATCGTTTTGATGGTCTGTGGAATGTCGGTCCAAGATCATCGAGCCACAATTTCCATATTTTTATAGCTTGATGAAGCACACGAGTGTATGATAAACGGGATATTTGAAGAGTCGTCTAGCTTTGTCTAGCTTCCAATTTGTCTCATCAACTTGAAAATCAAAGTTGAGAGGATAACTTGATGTTGGAGATGTTAAATCATGAAATAAGTCAAAGTTGTTTCATCACTCTCATTAGATTCGACCTTGATTCAATAACCTTAGAATAAACCACAATAGCTAGTGGATTATCTTGTTTCATTGGTACGGTGTGATCATTTATAATTGTTTTGAAATATACTATCAAAATCCCCATCATGCATGATATCCTCATCATCATAGTCTGCAAAATATCTAAGGAGTTACGTGTCGGAATATTGGGAGTGGAAGGAATAGCCTCCGTATCACTATGCTTACGTGGCTTGGTTTTAACCCAAACTTCCGTCTCCACTCCCTTACCCTTGTTAACCGGAGCTCTACCACGATTAGTTGAAGTTGAATTAGTTGCGTGTTAAAGGTTGGGATGTGGTATTGGCCTAATTAATAATTATGCATATTTTCAAAATTTAAGAAGCTTTTCTTCTTTATTAGTTTTAGAGTCATGAATTATTTATTAAACATTCTACATAATGTAATTTCATCACAATTAACTTGGAAGAATAATATATTGTAGCCTTATTGAAATGCAAAAATGCACTAAGTTATAATATCAATGGATTCAGTAATTATGTCAATGGATTCGGCGGCCCGGTAAAACTTTTGAAAAGAAATCAAAAGTCATTCATAATGTGATTAAATGCTTTAACAGTTGGATATGAAAATCATGCGGAAAAAACATTTCTTCGAAGATCCATAAAATGGTAATGACTGGAGATGAAGTAAAATGATTAAAACTAACACACTCCAATTTGATATATCTGTACAGTTATTATATCTTAAAGATTACAAAACAAAATTGCTACTATTTTTTTTTTTTTTTTTTTTTGGAGTTACTGCACACACACTTCACTAAGGATAGAACCTTTGACCTCCCACACATAGGAGAGAGTGATAATCGATACCACTAGGCCAAATGGATAATGGTAAAATTGCTACTATTTGAATGTACATATTAGAGTTATAATATTTTTTTTAATAAGTTTGGAGTAGTGGTCGGAGGAAACGTGATAAATTTCAAAGAAAATAAAAGATACGGGGTTCGGATCATGGTCAACACCTGTACAAAGTGTGAGCAATACTACTTGAGCTACAAACTCGTGGTTTATAATATTTAATTATAACATTAATTACATTACTGGAAAATTCAAAGTAGCAAACTATATCGACTTCGATTCTGCAAATAGACCCGTTCACCCGACTGTGAAGAGACTCAACATTTGAGAAATTGGTAAAAAAAAAAATGAAGTGAACTATATTGATCAAATATAAAATTAAATAGCACTCGTTAATCTTTTTATATTACATAGGTTACGCAAATTGATGATCCAATGAAAGTCCGATAATATCGATCGCTTAAAGAATGAAAGATGCGAAGGAGGTGAGACTCAATGAAATAATGCATTAACATACACTATCTAATGTGCAATTGTTTTTAATTATGATAAATTTTTTTTGGAATTATAAAATCTTTTAAAATCCTAAACATTAATGCTTTATTATTAACTCGGTTAACCTTACTTAAGTAGAATCTTTACAAATTTCTATTCACGTATGTATTATTGTTTTAGAAGGAGTTGTTAATAGAGTTTATAACAAATCATCTTTATACCAAAAATGATTTTTCAAAAAAATAAAGAAAATGCGACTTTCAATAACAACGTATCAATCGAATTTAAAACACTTAAATTAATTATTCATCCATATGAAACATTATTTTATGAATTGTAGATATAGATTGGTGTTGAAAGTTGCATAAGATGTTTACAATGCATGTATAACCATATTTGAGGAGACAACAATTGTATATGCTCATGCCTAATCTGTGATTATTTAACATCAATTGAACAAATTATAATATCATATTATTCTTTAAGTTTCTATTGATTTTTCTTTTTCCTTTATATAAGATATACAATCTCGCACATGAATGCCAACTCTACTAGAATCACCAGTTTTAAACCGGTGTCGTTTCCTTCAACAACACCGATTTTAAACCGGTGTCTATTACTAAAAATAACCGCTGTTAAAGCCACCGGTGTTAAAAGTCTGAAATTTTTGACACCGGTATAACACCGATGTCTTTTCCTTCAACGAAGGTCCGATAATATCGATCGAGTTAAAGAATGAAAGATGCGAAGGAGGTGAGACTCAATGAAATAATGCATTAACATACACTATCTAATGTGCAATTGTTTTTAATTATGATAAATTTTTTTTGGAATTATAAAATCTTTTAAAATCCTAAACATTAATGCTTTATTATTAACTCGGTTAACCTTACTTAAGTAGAATCTTTACAAATTTCTATTCACGTATGTATTATTGTTTTAGAAGGAGTTGTTAATAGAGTTTATAACAAATCATCTTTATACCAAAAATGATTTTTCAAAAAAATAAAGAAAATGCGACTTTCAATAACAACGTATCAATCGAATTTAAAACACTTAAATTAATTATTCATCCATATGAAACATTATTTTATGAATTGTAGATATAGATTGGTGTTGAAAGTTGCATAAGATGTTTACAATGCATGTATAACCATATTTGAGGAGACAACAATTGTATAAGCTCATGCCTAATCTGTGATTATTTAACATCAATTGAACAAATTATAATATCATATTATTCTTTAAGTTTCTATTGATTTTTCTTTTTTTCCCTTTATATAAGATATACAATCGCACATGAATGCCAACTCTACTAGAATCACCAGTTTTAAACCGTGTCGTTTCTTTCAACAACACCGATTTTAAACCGGTGTCTATTACTAAAAATAACCGCTTTGTTAAAGCCACTGGTGTTAAAAGTCTGAAATTTTTGACACCGGTATAACACCGATGTCTTTTCCTTCAACGAAGGTCCGATAATATCGATCGGTTAAAGAATGAAAGATGCGAAGGAGGTGAGACTCAATGAAATAATGCATTAACATACACTATCTAATGTGCAATTGTTTTTAATTATGATAAATTTTTTTGGAATTATAAAATCTTTTTAAAATCCTAAACATTAATGCTTTATTATTAACTCGGTTAACCTTACTTAAGTAGAATCTTTACAAATTTCTATTCACGTATGTATTATTGTTTTAGAAGGAGTTGTTAATAGAGTTTATAACAAATCATCTTTATACCAAAAATGATTTTTCAAAAAATAAAGAAAATGCGACTTTCAATAACAACGTATCAATCGAATTTAAAACACTTAAATTAATTATTCATCCATATGAAACATTATTTTATGAATTGTAGATATAGATTGGTGTTGAAAGTTGCATAAGATGTTTACAATGCATGTATAACCATATTTGAGGAGACAACAATTGTATATGCTCATGCCTAATCTGTGATTATTTAACATCAATTGAACAAATTATAATATCATATTATTCTTTAAGTTTCTATTGATTTTTCTTTTTCCCTTTATATAAGATATACAATCGCACATGAATGCCAACTCTACTAGAATCACCGAGTTTTAAACCGGTGTCGTTTCCTTCAACAACACCGATTTTAAACCGGTGTCTATTACTAAAAATAACCGCTGTTAAAGCCACTGGTGTTAAAAGTCTGAAATTTTTGACACCGGTATAACACCGATGTCTTCTTTCCTTCAACGACATCAGTTTAAAACCGGTGTCTTTTCTTTGAAAGACACCGGTTTTAAACCGGCTTCTTTGAGAAAAAATATCCGCTTTCTAATGTTAAAAATTTTTGTATTTGACACGATTTTTAAAACCAAGTGTCTTTTGATTAATAGACACCGCAAAAAAACCGGTGTCTTTTGATGTTTTTAGAAGCGGTTTTAAAAGGGTTGTTTATTTACACAAAAACACCGCCTAAAAGCGCAAAAAAATCATATAAATAAATAATTCATCATGAACTCCAATTATAGCAACCGACATAAGTGCACTACCAACAACCAACAAAAATACTATATAATTCAACTACGAGGCAACAAAATCCATATGATCCAACAACAAAATCCAATTAAACATGAAATGTTTGACTTGTTCGATTCACCCACATAGTATTTCTCCAACATTGCCCAAGCATCGTGGTTGTGCCCGACATCATCAAACACGTCATATTGCGTCCTTGCACGATGGAAGAATATCAAATAAAGACTATAAATGATGTCATTTTACAAAGGCCTAAAACAGTAAAAAGGAAATAAGAATAATATGTTACAATTGTCTACCAGGTCATCAGATGAGATATTACACATAATAAAGCAGACATATGAAATCGGTTTATCTCATAGAAAAGCATGTGAATTAATGCTATCCAAGCAATCGCCTCTCGGTGGCTTGGGAGAAAGCTATCTTTCAAGCCAAAACAAGGTAAAAATGTGTATACAACTACCCAAGCATCTTAAATTCCACAATAATTTAATTCATTCTCTGTAAAAAGACACTGGTTATGATCAGTCATCCTTTTTATGAAGAGGAGAATAAAGAAGACGATATATATCGTAGCTATTACAAGTTACAACCAGGCATTTATCATCTGTTATGAACACACATCTCGTTAATTGTAGATACAAAAAGAATGAGTGACCTAATTGGAGTTCGGGTCCAAGACAATCATAAGAAAGGTTAATTACAAAAACTACCCCAGGTTTTAGCCTAATTAAAAAAAATCATTTTTCTTTTAAAATTGGAATACCCCCTCCGGCATTTGTTTTATCTTACAAAATGACACTCTCAAGAGACCTCAAGAGGAGTTATTTGTTAGGTAACTATAAACTTCAAGAGGGTATTTGTAATTTTGGAAGATAACTAGAGTTTTTTTGCAATTAGGATAAACCTTAGGAGTAGTCAAACCCGTAATCTTGTGCGAAAACACGAGTTTGTCATATGAAAACAAACCCAAACAAGTGAACAACAAACTGTAGTCTTGTACGAAAAGTAACAGTTCTTAAAATACCCACAAACATACATAAAAGCTGATTACAACTTCCAAAACTCATAACAAACACAGTTTTTGTCATATGAAAACAAACCCAAACAAGTGAACAACAAACCCTGTAGTCTTGTACATGCAAAAGCAACATGTTCTTAAAATACCCACAAACATACATAAAGCTGATTACAACTTCCAAAACTCATAACAAATGCAAAGGTCACACCTACAAAAACATCACGGCCCATACAAAACTGTTTTAATTCATACACGCACATGCAAAGGTCACACATACAAAAAGCTCACGCCCATACAAAAAGCACAAATATGTAATCTTTGTTCGAACATCCATCCCAAAATCTAAAAGCACAACTCAAAAAGGTATTCCCAAAAGCTAAATAAGAAAGAGCCACAACACACCATACAAGAGCCACATTGATATATATAAGGTCATGCAATCATAATGGTAAGAAAAATTCAACGTAAAAATTACCTACCTCAAAACTAAAATCACGGCTATTCAAACATGTGATCTTGTACGCATCTAGCCCACTCCAAACGCACTTCATCAATTTTAGCTTTAGAGTACTCCGTATTTTTGAACCGTGAATAAATACCTATTTTGTTAGCTAAAGCCAATCATGAAAATTTGAAATCTAAAATCTAAAATATTACCATTGATCGAAGTGTGGCTTGGTCAGTCTTTATGAATTCATCTACTATATCTTTCATGTAACGATTGTATAAAAACCACACTGAAATTCATCCTAGGTTGAATTGGAGCCTATATTAGAAATAAATTATTAATGACCAATCCATATACAATGAAAAAGATATATTAATAGATATATCATACCTTAATGAGTTCCCAAAGGGGTTGTTTTTTTCCTTTTCTTCCCTTCTTCTCATTGAACAACTTTAATGCCCTTCATACACATAAGAGTTGATAATTAAAATTACACCAAGTTTTGTAGATTAGTGTTTTAGGTAAAAGTTTTGAGATTAGTAGGTATGAGCTTTTACCGGTTCACAACATCTTTCCAACTCGTCCGAGAGAATTCGGGGACCAAGAGGATCCAATACATAAACCACCTCTTTGTTAGGGTCGATCACGATCGATATCAATGTCGATTGTAATCATTTCAAAGTTGTTATCTTTTTTGCTCGATTAAAGTGTTATGGCTTTAATTTACATACTTCTCTGTGATGGTTTTGAGTAGTTTGAGTGCCGATTCCAAACGAACGCAGCTAAAGATCCTCCGAAAAGAAACAGAACATCATAAGTAAACACCACTATTTTTTCCTTTTTCTTATAACCCAATGGGGAGATGGTTTCAAGAAAGGAAACAGAAGAATCACAGGAAAGGTGCGAAGTTTGAGAATTTCACTTCAAAGCACTTATCTAATTTCCATGGAAACCTAATATCACAATAATCAGTTTTCTAACGGAACATGGCATCATCAAAAGAATATACTAATAAATCTAAATTGCCATTACCATATGTCACCAACAGAATTCAAATTGATATTAAATTGCCATTACCATATGTCACCAACAGAATTCAAAATAGATTTTAAGTAGTCATTAACTTATAACCTTCCACACAACCCAAAAAAAAAAATCAGAACCTAGACACGTAAATCTAGACACTAATAATGCACCCATTCCCAATATGAAGAAACTAATCAAATTCAAGCATAGCATCCACAATTTGAAATAGCAGCAAGGAAAATAAGCACTAAGGTACAACACTTTTCTTGCAGTCTTGCTGAATTTTCTTGCATATAAAATGCAGCTCTAGACCTACTGAAGAATGTTGGAGTGGAAAGTGAAAACTAATTAAGCATAAGTGGAACTTCTACACTGGAGCAAGATAAATAATTTGCTGGCCTTCATTCAACAAGCGAGCCAAGAAAAGCATGTCTTTCTACATGGAAGAAACAACTTGCGAAAGCTCCAGAAAGCGATTAATTATTATCAAACTTATGTGCAAATTTTGCTACCTAAGGCACTACCAATCACTTGATTTTGATTAGAATTGACCGTACTTGTCATTAGACTTTCCTGGCAATCCACGTACGAGCTTGGCTAAAAATTCATTGTCCGTAAACTAGAGCAATAACCTCCAACAGCGAATGAACAACAAATTCTCCCTGTGCGGAGTTTTGTTGTCAGAAGGACTCTCGACTATTGTACTCTTGTATCAATTTTTTCTGAGTTTGATAATAAAATTTTGCAATTTCCAAAAACAACCAGATTGCGCGACTAAGACCAAAAGCATCAAACATTTCCATCAAATCAGTATTTACCTCAAGAACACAAATCAGAAAAACCCAACTACAAGAAATAAAAATTTGCAAGGTCTTGGCTTACCAATTTCAGTCGATATTGATTATCCCAGCTACAAGGTCAGCAAATTTGTAGCAAATAAAAATGCAAGCGGCGACCACGAGCAGAGGTTGACCACGAGCGGCGACGACGAGCGGAGACCACGAGCGGAGACGACCACGAGCGGAGACGACCGGCGGAGGGGGGAGAGGCGACGGCGGAGGGGAGAGAGGCGACGGGCGGAGGGGAGAGGGGACGGCTGATGGAGAAAGGCGAGCGGAGGGGAGGGGGTATGGTGACGGCGACGGCAAGCGGAGGAGAGATCGTATGGTGACGGCGACGACAGCGGCGGAGGGGAGAGGGGAAGGGTGACGGCGACGGGCGAGATGCTTTGGAGCAATTTTTTCATCTAATTACACTAAAAAGTAAGCCCTAAATAATTAATTAGGAGCAATAAAACCCTAATTAAAAAATAAAGACACCGGTTCTATAACCGGGTCGAAAAATGTGGTTTTAAAAATATTATAGACACCGGTTCTATAACCGGTGTCGAAAGATATGGTGTCAAATCTAAAATAATTTTTATATATAGACACGGTTTTGAAAACCGGTGCAAAACCGGTGTCTATTTGGGAATTTGTTTTAGAAAATGGTGTTGTTTATCGAGACGACAACACTAATAAGACACGGTTTCTTACAAAACCGGTGTTAAAAGGAAAAGACACCGATCATCATAAAACCGGTGTCTTTTTGGTGGTGTCTATCGCCAGCTTTTCTTGTAGTGAATCAATTAAATGTTATAACAAGAACAACTTTGAATCAAAATGAATTGTTGATCGCTTTTAATTAGATCTTAATCCTTTAATGAAGTTTTTTTAGATGTGGTTCAAGACATATATATATATGCCATTGCAATCAGACCATCTTTTGCTTATCCTCCTTTGATTTGTACATTTCACATGACTTATTAAATAAAATAACTATTTTAGATACATTTCTAGGGCAATCTAAGTTTCATTATGCGTCAAGAGTTTAAGGTTTTACAATATCTAAATCTAGGGCAATCAAATGAACAATTTTAATATATATATAGATTAGTATTACTAAAACTTTATAAAGAAAACCAAAAATTAAGAAAAAAGTACTGCTTTTGTCTTCACCTAATTTTGAGATATCAATTACTAAAATAATTGTTCGCAATATTTAATTAAAGCGAAGTAATTTTGTGTTACCAAAATATTGACCAAAGAAATTACAATTAATTAAATATAGTGTTAGGCTGGAGTGTATTCGATTAAAATACCTATTTGTATTACAAGAAAAATAACAAAAAAGGGTGATACTTTAAAAGTGATATTTATTTGAAATCACAAATAAGTGTTACATATTGATAGTGAGACAAAAGTGTTACATAAATATTATAATGTAGTGTTACAAACATGTGCTATATAATGTGTTTTATGTAAAATGTGCTACAATTTTGTGTTACCTAATGTCGTTTAAGTTTTAGTGATGTGAAGGTTTTTAACATGAATTTTAAATAAATGCGGTAGCATATAGTTCTAAAATTTTATTTAAATTCTATGTCATGAGCTTTTTAATCCACAATGTCTTCATTATGTCCTATTAAAATTCCTATTAAAATTTAATTCATACATTACAAATTAGTAAAATTATACGATTCACGTGCAACGCACGTGCACCTTACTAGTATTCTAAAATATGCAACATTTGGCTTTCTCCTGTCCGGATCTCATAGGGAGTCTTTGTCACTTGTTTGTTTATCATGCATCTATTTTGAGTATAGCATCTGTGTTTATTGCTTCAGCCCAAAATCTTTTAGGTAGCCCTGCTTCAGCTAACATGGTCCTTGCTGCTTCTTTAAGAGTTTTGTTCCTTCTTTCTGCAACTCCATTTTGTTGTGGAGTCCTTGCTGCAGATAATTCATGACCAATACCATTTTCAATACAGTACTGAGTGATTATACCATTGACAAACTCAGTTCCTCTGTCAGATCTTATTTTGATAATGGTTTGACTCTTCTCATTTTGGATTCTTTTCATCAGCTGTGGTAGTTTCTGCAGAGTTTCTTTCTTCTTACACATGAATATTGTCCATGTATATCTTGAGTAGTCATCTACTACCACCAAGGTGTATTTCTTCCCACTTATGCTAGCCGGTTCAACTGGACCAAATAGATCCATATGTAGCAGGTGCAATATTCTAGTTGAAGATGGACATGTCTTTTCTTTGAATGATAATTTGATTTGCTTTCCCATCTGGCATGCATCACATACACTTTCCTTCTTGTATACTGAGTCTGGAAGTCCTTCTACAAGACTGCTTCTGGCAAGCTTGTTAATTGTTTTGAAATTCAGGTGACTCAGCTTCTTGTGCCACAACCAACTTGATTCAGCTGTGCTCTTTGCTAGTAGACAAGTGCTTGGTGTTGCAGTTGACCAATCTACCACATACATGTTCTTTTGTCTACGCATCCTTGCAAAGACAACTTCATTGGATCCATGTCCTTGATTTGGCATACATTGTAGCCTTTGTCACGAGTTGGCTAATACTTAGCAGATTGAATTTGAGTCCTTCAACATATGCAACATCCGTGATTTCTAATCCATTTTCTTGATGGATCCAATGCCTCTTATTTCTCCTGTAGCTTCATTTCCTCCAAATATGACTTTTGCACCTCGACTTCCTTGAATTTTGACAGTTTTTCTTGTTTCTGTCATATGTCCGGAATGACCACTATCCATGTACCAGGTTCCTTGGCACTCACTTCTCCTTGAACCCAATCAAGGAAATTAAGTTTTAGGTACCCATACTTGTGCCGGTCCCGAGGGGTTAGTATTGTAAGATGATCCAACCAACCTATAGCCAAATGATTTGACTCTAAGGGGTTGCCATCTATCGATGCCATAATCATAATTAATTTTGGCAAATTGCTTGGGTTTTAGGTTCATACAATTATCTCTTTTGTCCGTATGCTGTGTAGGTGCTTTAGCAATTTCCTTCTTTGGGTAGCTGTGATATCTCCGAGTGTAGTGCCTTGGTGCATATGTGTCTTTGGGTAAAAGCCCTTATTTCTTTGGAATGGCTTTTGCTTGAGTTCTGGCCTTTGCCACTTAGGCTTATATTCCACAGATCTTTCTTTGATAGTTCACATTATTCCAATCAGCTTGGCTTGGGTATTTTCTACCATTCCCATCATATATATTTCTTTTATAGAATTTACTGACTTTTGGTAGCTCTGTTTCTTCATTACAGTATTTTCTATTTGGAGTTTCTTTGAGGAACTCGGCTAGATTTCTTCTCAACATTTGTCCTCTCAAAGACACTCAATCAGCGACTTTCCTTTTCCTTTATAACCAAGGCTAGTTTGCTTGTGATTGTGCTTTGGAATAAATGTGTGTGCACCATTTGAGTTTTGGTTTTTTGAGATACTTCATTACTTGAAGATCCTTTTTCCAAAATCATTTTTGAGCTTGACATAGCACATGGGAATTAAATCTTAAGCCTGTCTTGTCTCCACATTCTCTTTGACTCATAATAAGGTCATCCAAGGATTTAGATGCCTTGGTGAATGAGCCAATCAGGTTTTTGATGTCATTCTCCCTCTTTTCTATAAGCAGCTATCTCTCTGCTTATTAGTTTGGCATTTCACCTTTGACTCTTTGTTCTCATCACTATTTGACTTAGAGTACTCGGCTCCTTAGTCACCGAGAGTTTTTGCTTTTGAGTAGGTTGTTTTCCTCATTTAGTAGTGTGTGTGAGGATTTAATGTGTTCAAAGTCTTTCATCATTTTGCCTAATGAATCATAAAGATCGAGTGGGTGATGAAGTGTGTGTGTCACATCCACTATCACTAGAATGCGAGTGTGATGAATTAGAGTGTACCTCATCTTCTTGGTCAGGTTGGTCTTGTTCCTTGGCCATTAAACAGATCAAGACTTCTTGAGTCACTTGAGTAATCGCTTCACTACTCTCCGAATCACCGTGTCTTTTGACTTGGTGTCTCGGCCAGATCTCGCAACCAACATTGCCTTTTTCTTTTCTTGTCTTCTTTCTCTCAAGACCTTTCTTTCCTCTTCATTCCTGTCTGTCTCGCCAGCTCTGCACCAACATTGCCTTTTTCTTTTCTTGTCTTCTTTCTCTCAAGACCTTTCTTTCCTCTTCATTCTTGTATTTGTTGACTACGAGGATATGGGCAATCAATGGCATAGTGACCTGGTTGTCTGCAGTTCCAGCATAGATTTTCAACCTTTTGATCAGCTCTTTCCATTCTTGGATTGTCAGCCCTTTGATATTCAACTTTTTGATGCTCTGCTCTCTTGGTTGACCTATCTTCCCTTGACTTGGAGGGAGCTGAGTGTCTTCTGGAGGATTCGCCCTTGCCTCTCTTGTAGTTCTTATTGAAGAACTTGTTAAACCTTTTAACCATCAGGGCTATTTCCTCTTGGTCAATGACTTCTTTGACCTCGCTCTCTTGTCATCCTTAACAATTAGAGCAGTTGTTTTGGGCACAACTGTCTCTTCCTGGTCTTTTCTTCTCAGCTCAAATTCGTAGGCTTTGAGATCTGAGAATAGCTCATGGTTGGATGTCTTGGATAGGTCCATGGAATGTCTCAGTGCCATGACCTTCATTTCCCATTCAGCTGGGAGACTTCTTAGAATCTTCATACACATTTCCTTCTGTGTATATTCTTTTCCAAGTGCAGATAGCTCGTTGGTAATTTCTGTGAACCGAGCATCCAACCATGAGCTAATTCATGACCAATACCATTTTCAATACAAGATCTTGAGTGATTATACCATTGACAAACTCGGTTCCTCTGTCGATCTTATTTTGATAATGGTTTGACTCTTCTCATTTTGGATTCTTTTCATCGGCTTTGGTAGTTTCGCAGAGTTTCTTTCTTCTTACACATGAATATTGTCCATGTATATCTTGAGTAGTCATCTACTACCACCAAGGTGTATTTCTTCCCACTTATGCTAGCTGGTTCAACTGGACCAAATAGATCCATATGTAGCAGGTGCAATATTCTAGTTGAAGATGGACATGTCTTTTCTTTGAATGATGATTTGATTTGCTTTCCCATCTGGCATGCATCACATACACTTTCCTTCTTGTATACTGAGTCTGGAAGTCCTTCTACAAGACTGCTTCTGGCAAGCTTGTTAATTGTTTTGAAATTCAGGTGACTCAACTTCTTGTGCCACAACCAACTTGATTCGGCTGTGCTCTTTGCTAGTAGACAAGTGCTTGGTGTTGCATTGACCAATCTACCACATACATGTTCTTTTGTCTGCGCATCCTTGCAAAGACAACTTCATTGGATCCAGTGTCCTTGATTTGGCATATACCCATATTGAATCCAACATTGTAGCCTTTGTCACGGAGTTGGCTAATACTTAGCAGTTGAATTTGAGTCCTTCAACATATGCAACATCTGTGATTTCTAATCCATTTTGTTGATGGATCCAATGCCTCTTATTTCTCCTGGAGCTTCATTTCCTCCAAATATGACTTTTGCACCTCGACTTCCTTGAATTTTGACAGTTTTTCTTGTTTCTGTCATATGTCCGGAATGTGACCACTATCCATGTACCGCATTCCTTGGCACTCACTGTTCCTTGAACCTGCAATCAAGGAAATTAAGTTTTAGGTACCCATACTTGTCTGGGTCCCGAGGGGTTAGTATTGTAAGATGATCCAACCAACCTATAGCCAAATGATTTGACTCTAAGGGGTTGCCATCTATCAGTGCCATAATCATAATTAATTTTGGCAAATTGCTTGGGGGTTTTAGGTTCATACAGTTGTCTCTTTTGTCTGTATGCCTGTGTAGGTGCTTTAGCAATTTCCTTCTTTGGGTAGCTGTGATATCTCTGAGTGTAGTGCCTTGGTGCATATGTGTGCTGGTAAAAGCCCTTATTCCTTTGGAATGGCTTTTGCTGAGTTCTAGGCCTTTGCCACTTGGGCTTATATTCCACAGATTTTTGCTGATAGTTCACATTATTCCAATCAGCTTGGCTTGGGTAGTTTCTACCATTCCCATCATATATATTTCTTTTATAGAATTTAGGACTTTTGGTAGCTCTGTTTCTTCATTACGAGTATTTCCTATTTGGAGTTTGTTGAGGAACTCGGGCCGGATTTCTTCTCACTGTCCTCTCAAAGACACTCAACTCGGCACTTTCCTTTTCCTTTATAACCAAGGCCGCTTTGCTTGTGATTGTGCTTTGGAATAAATGTGTGTGCACCATTTGGAGTTTTGGTTTTTGAGATACTTCATTACTTGAAGATCCTTTTTCCAAAATCACTTTTGGAGCTTGACATAGCACAGGGGAATTAAATCTTAAGCATGTCTTGTCTCCACATTCTCTTTGACTCATAATAAGGTCATCCAAGGATTTAGATGCCTTGGTGAATGAGCCAATCACATTTTTGATGTCATTCTCCCTCTTTTCTATAGCAGCTATTTCTCGCTATTAACTTAGCATTTTCAAATTTTAGACTTTTATTCTCGTCGGCTATTTGACTTAGAGTACTCGGCTCCTTAGTCGGATGAGAGTTTTTGCTTTTGAGTAGGTTGTTTTCCTCATTTAGTAGTGTGTGTGAGGATTTAATGTGTTCAAAGTCTTTCATCATTTTGCCTAATGAATCATAAAGATCGAGTGGGTGATGAAGTGTGTGTGTCTCATCGTGAGCCGAGTGTCTTACGGAGGATTCGCCCTTGCCTCTCTTGTAGTTCTTATTGAAGAACTTGTTAAACCTTTTAACCATCGTGGCTATTTCCTCTTGGTCAATGACTTCTTTGACCTCGGCTCTCTTATCATCCTTAACAATTAGAGCGCTTGTTTTGGGCACAACTGTCTCCTCCTGGTCTTTTCTTCTCACTCATATTCGTAGGCTTTGAGATCCGAGAATAGTTCATGGTGGATGTCTTGGATAGGTCCATGGAATGTCTCAAGATTCATGACCTTCATTTCTCATTCACCGAGACTTCTTAGAATCTTCATACACATTTCCTTCTGTGTATATTCTTTTCCAAGTGCAGATAGCTCGTTGGTAATTTCTATGAACCAAGCATCCAGCTTGATCCAAGGTCCCTCCCCGCGAGCATTTTAAAATTCTCAAATTTCTCAGACAAAGAACCGATAGTTTATTTTCCTTGATTTTCTCGAGCCTTCACAAATCAATATTAGCTTGTCCCAAATTTCTTTAGCCGTTTTGCATGATTTGACTTTGTTGAACATAGATTTGTCCAAGGTTTTGTAAAGAATGTCCTTGGCCACATTGTCCAAGTTATATCTTTTCCTCGTCATCATTTGTCCATTCAACTCTTGGTTTTTCAACCATGGCCGGGTCTGGGAGCAACATCCTCTTCACCTTCAAATTGTAGCTCTCCTTACAATTGTGTTTACTTTTAAAATTTGCAGAGAGGCCCATCCTCTATCACTATCCACATATCATCGTGAATGCTTTGATAGATGAGCACGCATACAAATTTTCCAATCATCAAAATTTTCAATTGTGAACATATGGATGCGTGTCAAATTTGCTTCCATGATACTCGAGTAAAAGAGTTTTGAAAGATTGAGTACTAAAACAAGCTTTGAAAAATTTGAAGATCTAATTCAAGAACCAGTGCGGAAGGCTCAATGAACCAACCACTCTGATACCATTTGTAGGTCCCAAGGGGTGTGAGTGTAAGGTTTAGAAGGGGGGGTTGAATAAACCTTACCAACTTTTCAAATTAGTCCTTTCAAATTTTCAGAGTTAATACTTCACACCGTGTCCTTGATGGACAACTAAGTTAGTTAATCACCGAGTTAGTCACTCAACGACTGATCAACTTTGTTGATAGAATAACTCACTGTTTTGACTAAAGACTTAACTTAACTCGTGTGATTTGTTTTCGAGGAAGACTTAACACCCTTGAATTTGGTTAAGTTTGTTTTAATACTTTGTTTTAGCACTCGCTTGATTAACAATTGGATAGCAAATTTATCAAAGAGATATAAAAATAAGATGCGAGAAATTAAAGTCTTTGAAATGTAAATGACATAATAAGTTTTTATAGAGGTTCAAGATGGGGTAAATCTTCTACTCCTCTCTTCTCCAACTCCTGGAGGAATCCACTTAGTATTGATCAATATACGAGTGGTTAATGATCCGGATACAAGTCTTGATCACACAAATGACTTGATCCTTTGGGACTCGATCTGAGATGCCTTGGTCACACAAATGCTTCTTGTACGACTCAACTTCTTCACAGAAAGTCGCTTCTTGCTACTACTGACCCACTTGCTTAAGTTCTTTGGATTTGACCATGAAGCCTTCCAAATAGCTTAAGCTTGGTTCGACCTTGAACCTTTCTACAATCCTTCGTGGAATGTAGACCCTTGATTCTTCAAATGTTTCCTCTTCAACCGATTGAAGTTGTCTTTCCTTCACAAAGTGAGTGTTGGATTGATTTCCTTCGTAATGTAGGCTTAAGGATTAATCTTGAATGACTTGAGAATATTTTTGGTTACTGATTCAAATGTTAGCTTGAATGTTCGTGGTTCGAGTAACCATCTCTCGAGTGATTTCTCACCTTTTATAGTGATCTTTCAAAAATTTGTCCGTTGAAGAGATGACTTATTTTTAAAAGACACTTGTGGTTGTTGGCTTGTCTTGTTGCGATCCTTGGAATTGCCATTTCCTTGTATGAATGATTCTTCACTTTTCGGTGTTAACACGTGCGATGCTTCCCATTGGTTTATTCCTTTTGCACGCTTCGAACCGAGCACTTCGAGAAAGACAATATGGGAGTATTACTTGTTTAAGTAATTCTCTTGATTTCTGTCGCAACGGATCTCTTTCGATTATCTTGACTTATTTGCATTTCCTTGACTTCTCCAGCGCGACTTCGAGTCGACTTCCAATCATTGGATGACTCTTCCGTCACTTCAACTTGAGACTTGGTCGTCTTGAGTTGACTTGACCGATATTTCACTCACCAGCATCCCACCGCACCTTCATCGAGTTCCTATCTTCTCTTCTTTGCCATACTCGGTTGTCTTCTTGCATGTTCAGGCATAGCCGACTTTAACTCACTCGACCAGCCACTATCTATTACAATGCAATTTACAACAAAAATAGGTGCCAACTTCCTATTCTAAGTTTTGCATGGCATTCATCAAAATCTACAAAATAATTTCCCAACAAGTTCGATAGGTTTCGTACTAGTTGAGTCATTCGATTGAGTTCTCAAACGATATTTCAACTAGTGAATATATTTCCTGTTGCACGTTTACAAGTATTTTTATACTTGTAGACAAATTTTATCTCTGTGTTTTACTTTTATCCGCTTCGAGTTGGTACAAGTGTTACTGACACTTGTAACAACACTTTATTCTCGAGAAAGTTTGGGACCTTAAATTCTTTCAAGCGTTACAAAACATGCTCTCGAGGTTGTATAGTTTCGTATAATTCCTCTTTTTCAATTTCAATGTTAATTATGATTTTTGTTGTTAACGCTGTTTAGTTTAATCGGACAAAAGCTTTAGTAATTTGTCAATACGAGCAAATATAAGTTGTGCATGCTCATCTCTTTTAGGATGTTTAGTTAGTTTGATTGTTCTCAATCTCGACTTTGAAGTCAAATTTGGGATGAGTAGCTACAGTTTAACTAGTAAAAAAAAGGTTAGAATTAGGTTCCAGTAGGTTGTTTTTGAAAGGGTGAGGAGAAGGAAATAGCTTACACTTTTCTTCATCCTTTGCTTCTTACCATTGGAGTATCAAGGGATGAAATAAATTTATTTCATCAAGCTTAAAAGTTGATGAATTTATGGTTGGAGAATGGGAGGCTTTATGTGTTGATTGAATTCGAGCTTTGTACAATGATTGAGTATATGATTAAATCCATGTAATATACTTGGCATAGTCATGTATTTGTTTTCTTGTTCGTTTCTTTATTTGCTTTGTTGAAACTAGGCATTCTTGGGTAGATGATCTTTGGCAGCAGTGGACATTGAGGAGATAACTAGCCGTTTGCTACTGGGAACCTTTAAACTATATCCTTAGCTTCAATTATTTATTCAAATGTGATTCATTTCTAACCATTTTATTGTTTTGGAGATTGGTCTAGTACAGTCATCGGGTGTCAACATAAAATTCATTGTTAGAATTGTGTGTATTGTATTCTTTTATTTCAATAACACTCTCATTTGTGTCACTATGACATTGCAACCTTTGCTAGTTGCTACTTGAGTAGTTCTCAAAATGCTGAGGCGATATTAGGTACAAGTTAGTCGACTGCCGTGCAAGAGCCTGAGTGACTGCGTTGTTGTCCCTGCACACTTGTGAAAGTTTCTCAAAACATTTAAAAACAGAAATATATAGAAATGGCGAATGAAGTTTATCTTTTTACGACACGCTTTCAATTTTCTTTCCTTTGCTTATCTTGTACAAGTTTTGGTTATTTGTCAACTACTGCTGCTATACAACACTTAAAACAATGTCTGATATCTAAAGATTATAAGCTAGTGATTATATGACTTTTAGGCTAGTGATTATAACCTATGCAGCAAGTTTGCTTAGCATAGTCGGTCCCAAGCCCGGGAAATGGAGGAGGGTAGAGAAAATGGGATGGTATTTTGGTGAGGGTGAATCATATGTAAAATGGTTTATATGTTATTCTGAGTGTAATTTGGATGAAGTGGTGTAAGATTGTGACAAATTCAATTTTAGAAATTGTTTGTTAGCTTTTATACTATAAGCCTGGGTCACCCTTAAAATGTTAATCATGTACTATTGAATTAAGGTAATTTGTTTTGAATTTTTCTTTTCTGATAATGAATAGTTAATTTTTCATATTGCAGGAGACTATGGCCTAAAAGAATGTTCAGTTGTTTTACTTTCTTTTGGAGGGTAATCATTGATCTTGGACTTCCAGTATATCTTACTTTCTTTTCTAAGATGTTGTGACTTAATTGGGATGATGACTGATTATTTAGGTCCGGAATATTATTTGTTTGATTTTGGAGAAGAATTTTAGACAAGTATGTTACGACCAGTCGCTTCAGGTGCCAACTCATCCGGTGGAGCACAACCTCCATAGGATCCTCGTAGGTTGCCCTCACACTGTGAGTCAGGTATCTTTATGTTACGGCCTGTATTTATGAAACCTCGAAATCTTTATGTTATGAGGTGGTTAACTTATCTAACCTCAGGGTCAGTGCATGTTTCTTTATTGTACATTGTACAATAAATTGTACAAAAATTAAGGTCTTTTGCAATTGCTTATTGTACATTGTTGGTCTTTCTTGATTCATTCGATCAATCCAGATTCATTCACACAATTGCCGATGTTTTTAGTTTAAATGCACAGGCCACTTTCAAGTATTTTTACTGCCAAAAATTGTACATTGCATAGCTGTTTCTTTATTTAAATATGACCAATAGGACGGATGGCTTGTTGTCTGCTCTTTTTTGTTCCTATTTTTTCCTCTGTTACATTAAAGCAACTCCAAATTATGATATGCAATATACTAAGGTCTTAGAAAGTACTACTGCAAATGAGTTTGTGTGTACAACTGTATTACTTTGATCAACAAATTTATTAGATGCAAAGTTATAGGCGATTGAGTAAAGATCATGGGTAACAAGAATTATGATTGGAAAAACATGGGTATTTTTTATAATTATCCCTTTTTTAACAAGATTTATGATCATATGGGTAACAGTGCCTAAATTGTTAACCAAAAAATAGGTGTTCTTAATCCGAAAACCTGAAATGATTGGAGTGGTTGACTAAAGATATCTTTTAAGCAAACTAATGTATATGCATGCCGCACATGTTATTGTAGAAAGTTTCTTAATTGAAAATTTTGTTATGCAAATCTTGATGCCGCACCACCACATCCCAAAGGTCGGGAGAAGGCCAAGGGAATTAATGTTGGTGCATGCGTGAATCAATTTGGCAAGATTCGACCGATTGACAAGGAGGGAGAGGTTTATAATGCAATTGGTGACGAAGGTTCTTGGTATAAGAGTACCTTTGGGATGCACACAAGGGACATATGTGAGCCCTTCCACGACTCGTGGAAGAGTGTTCCCGTCCATCGAGAGAAAGTTGGTTCATGAGCGATTGAGGGTATGTATTACGTTTATTAGCATTTCAATTGAACTACGATAGATTAATGTTAATGAGTTTTATTTGCATTCTCGGGATCAGTTCGAGATTGACTACACCTATAAAAATGGTGTACTTTATAATATGGTTGAGCGGAATGTCGCCTCTCGATATAGAACTGAAGGGTACTCAACCAACATTTCAAAAACAAAGGTGGTCTACATAATTTGGACAGGCGAAAGCTCATCCGCCAAAGTACTTGTGAAATAAGAGTGATCATTGGGAGAAATGTTGCGATAGGTTCTCGACGCAGAGACTTTTCAGTGTTAATTTATTTCGTCTATTTGTTATTAATGTTATAGTTTTAATGTATAGATTGTTTTCAATGAATTTATTTTTGTGTAGAAAATATCACACAAAAACTCGAGGAATCGCAACAAGCATCCCTATCCGAGCACACATGGTCGGATTTCTTACTTTCAAAGATCGTGCGAAGAAGGTAGTTAGCCTAAACCTTAGGGGTGTTTTTGTAATTATCCCAATATTTTATTCTGATGCAACTGCATTCATGTGTCTTTTTCTTAAATGTTAACCATGAAGAAATTCTTAATATACATGCAAATCTAAATTTGACAAGATTACAAAGAGTGGAACACATAATGCAATTCATCTATGTATTTAGAGACAAAGGGCATAACTATGGTGTTAGATAAATGTTTTTATCATGATTTTGATGATTTTGTTCAAATGAGTTTTTAAACCAAAACAATGTCCCTAAATATTGTCTAAATACTTCCGATCGATTTAAAATGTTCTTACTATTTTTCGGAGTATTTCTTGGAGTTTATTTTTGATAAAAATTGGACAACACTTTTGTTTCAGTTTCGACCGATCGCCCTATAGGGCAACCCGTACCTGAGTTGAGTTTTGAAACAGAAAAGGACGTTGAGAAAATAGGGAGGCGATCGGTCGACCAGGTGGTCGACCAGTAGGGGCGATGTCGACCCACTGGGCGACCGTGCACTGGAGTGCCCTCTCAAGGTCTGGTCTTTTCTCATTTCGTATTTTAAACAACCCCAACCGGTCAAGATCAAGGGCGACCGGTCGAACCCCCTCCAACCGGTCCCCACTGTGTAAAAATCGCAAAAACCTATTTCAAACTTATCTCTGTGGCCACGGCCGAACCCCTGTTTTATCAAAGAAACTATCCGTTGCATTTTCGCATGCTTTTCCCTAATTTGTGGGATTGATTTCTAACACTATAATCTTGATTTTAAATGGTTTCTTTTGCAGAAATCACTCCCCAAGGAGCCTATGTCCTGAAATCAAAACCAAGACCTCTCCTATAAATAGAGGCTTCATTCAAGCAACAAGATACAACACATTACACAAGCAAAGAGCAAACAAGCAAACATTTTCATATATCTTGTTGTATTAGCATAAGCACTTTCACTTGCACGCATTAGAGGTCTAGGCTTTCAATTCTTGATTACACTTGTACTCATATTGTATCATTCATTATTGAGTTGTAATCTTGATTTTGGTCATCATTCAACACAAGACATCCTTGTGAGTATTCTTGTGGTAAGAATACACTTGGGTGATCTAGGTGATAGGTGTTTGGAGAGTGTGGTACTCTTCAAAGGTGGTGAAGGAAGATTGTGGTAATCTTCTTGAAGGTGTTAAAGAGCGTTGTGGTAATCCTCAAGGTGTTGTATTAATTTTGGTAATTAATAATATTTCTTTTTCTTTTTCAAACTCATCCCTGATATCTTTGGGGTGGTAGAGCACGTAGTCCATAGGTGGGGTGAAGCTCTTTAAATCAACGTGTGTTGTTTATTTTCTGAATTTAGCTTTCATCTTTGCTTGATTATTCGAAAAAGAGGGCAAAATCTGAAGAACCGAGATAATCTATTCACCCCCTCTAGATTATCGTAGCCACTTAGACTAACATATGGTTCCAATGGAAAACAAAGATTTAATATCACTGGGGATATTATATGAATTTACAAGCTCTTTATTATGTTTCATTGGCAGGAATATCTAGCAAAGTAGATTATTGTAGCCATGTTCATTACATATATATAGCTAATTGCTGAGTTCTCCAATGAACATGAATAAGAAAGTATATGTAAGCTGGACGTACGAAATTATCCGTTTTTTCTCGGAATGGTTGCTGCTGATAGCATATAAAATTGAGAAACTTACAAGAAGAAAATAATTATTTCACGTAATCTGTTGTGTACTATTATTACACAAAACGAAAAGAAAAATGATGCAGTGAAGTAAAGAAACAGGGGAATAGCTTAGTTTATTCTACTAAGAGGAAATTTGCTTTTAATGTGATTAAAGAGCTTAACAGGTGACACCAATGTTTTCTTTAGTAAAGAAACATGGAATAGCTTAGTTTACTTTTAATCTGTTGTAACTTAGTTTGCTTTTAATCTGTTGTGGTTATTTGTTTAGTTTGTTGCTAGTTTATACAGATTTTTGTTGTTTTGTGCCTTAGGCCAACCCAGAGACACGTGAACTTCAACCTCCAATTTCCGAATTTTAGAGATATGCACACGTGAGCGGGGACTTGGGTGATTCTCAAGCCGAGGAGACTTATGTTAGTATTTCTTATTGTAATTATAAATATGAATAATTTCGTAATTACATTTATTAATATATAGTTCCACTTAAATGTGTAGCAACGCCGGAGGAGAGAGCCACTTAGATGGCAATCTCATGTACCGATGCATCCTCAAGTCCCGTGGACGAGATAGCTGTTATGAAGGAGTTGTTGGGTCACGGAGAGGGCATATTCGTGGAGTCGGACCCACCCCACCACGTTCAAAGCATTGCCGAGGTCCCCAATGCTACTTTGTTGGAGTTTTTTACGAGAGCATCAACAGGTGGTTGGACGATTGGATGAGTTAACTAATGCCTATAAAGCTCTCCATGATATTAGAGCTCGATTGCATCCAAGTGTTCCTCTATCGAGCTTTGGACATGATGGTGCTCCACCATCGTCATCTTCTAGTGTTTCAAAGATCGCGCTTCGACCTTCAACTTCAACTCCAAATGACGACATCCGGCCCTCCCACCCATGATGGTGATGCCACTTAGATATTGATTAGGACCTTTTCATTTAGACTCTAACTCAGTTTTTGTAATATATGTATATTGTTGATATTTGATTTCTTTTGCGGATAAATATTGCATTTTTGTTTTGTAATGTGTTTGGTATTGATTGGTATACATGCATATATGTTATGTCTATAATAACGTTTATAACATGATTTTTAAAAAATGTAAAATTCAGGATATTGGAAGAAAAGGGTGGGGGTATTTGCAAACGACAATGTCGTTGCAAATAATTATGGAAATATATATTATAGAGATATAACATTTTTTACAACGACACGATCGTTGCAAATAATTATGGAAATATACCATTTTTGCAACGACACTTAAGGTGTCTAAAAAGCCGCTTTTGAAACTCGATATCCGGGTCAATGTTTCTCGCACAATTAGGTGTTGCAAAAACATTATTAGCAACGATTTTTCAGTTTTGAGACGACTTTTTGTCGTCTCAAAACCAGCTTTTCCGTAGTGACTTGGGATTGGGTCTAAACCTCTTAGGTCAACTACTCGTGGTACTACATTTTCAAGGAGGACTAATGCAAAGACTTCAAGAAGAGCTTGATTAAGTGTACAAATAAGGAGATGCAAATTATGGAGGCACAAAGAAAATGATTCTACACATTCTTGAGGATATAGCTCCAAGTGCAAATGCACTGTGAGCAATACAATCATTAACCCAACAACAATCATGCTCATCGACTCCATCCCCTCCAATGTCTGATTCTTAGTTTATTGTAAGTGCTTCAATTATTCATATATATCCATTGATGTTCTATTTTAACAATAGCTTAGTTAAATATTTTTCAAGTTCAATTCATTTGTTGGTGAAAGTTTGTTTGAACTTGTGTGCATGATGTGCTTGTATATGACATGTATATAAATATATTTATTAATTATATTTTTCAAATGTTTAATATTTGTGTTATTTGTTTTTTTTTTTTTGTGTAGATGGGAGAATTGAAATTTAGAGGAACTGGAGGCATTGGCTCAATTAATTTGACAACAAGATTGAGACTAAATTCTAACCATAGTCTTTTGAACTTTAATGCCTTGTAGCAGAGAATTAAACTAGTCAAACTAATGAGATATGGACTATACTTCTTGTGGCGGGAAAACAAATCAAACTTTAGCTTTTGGTTGAACTTGGGCTCGATTTTGATAGTTTAGATGTTCTCGGTTATTCTTTAAATGTTTGGTATGTTTTGGTAAAATATAAGGTACATGGTTATGTTTACTTTTAATATCAAGCCACTTGAACTTGTTTTTACAATTTATACTTTGTGTATGACAATCAAAAATAAGATGAATGGTGATTTTTCTTTCTTTCTTTCTTTTTCTTTGAAAAACATTTGTTATGATACAATGTGTGAAATTACGAGGTTTGTGATCTAAAAAAATAAAAGCAAAATTATAAAATTGAAGTTGTACATTTTGGTGACGATACAGTAGTTTGTCACTAAAATATACACTTTTATTTTAGTGATGAACTTGTAAGCTTTTATCACGAGTTATATTATTCCCTTTATTATTATTATTATTAAAGTTTAGCGACGGGTTTTCATATTCGTCACTAAGTATTAATTTTAGTGATATTTCTTTTTGATATAACTTGCGTCATTAAAAATAATTTGTGATGGTCTTATAACCACGAACATGGGTGACTAATTTTTCTCGTTGCTAATGTACTTTAGTGAAGATTTTTTTAAGTTTAGCGAAGAAAAATTTTGTCGCTAAAAAACAATATTCCTTTAGTGAATATTGTTGCATTGCCGGCATATTAATATTAGTTTGTTGTTGATACATTATTGTTGTTATGCGGGCATATATTATTTTTAATTAGTTGTGTTATCATACTAAAGTAATTATTCAAATTAGTTGAATTAGAATACTATTTTAAGATAAAAATATTTAGTCACTATGAGGGCCAATTTTTAGAATTTCGCCTAGGGCCTAGTAAAGCACAAGTCCGCCCGTCACGACCATGTCACCACCGAAGTCCACGTCCGCCCGTCACCATCGCGGTTGTCATCTTGTCTAGAAATCCATGTCCAAAGCCTTTTTCTACCACCATCCAATGTGTTGCCGTCTCAAGAAACCATTTATTGTTGACGAAAGCGGGAAGCGACTCAAACCATGAACAACCAGGACGGTCGTCAGTGCTCTCCTCTCGCCACTGTTAAAAGTAGTTTGCAATTCCAAGATTAAAAGAAGATGAGCAGCGGGAGCATGAGTTTATTAATGAAGTCGAAAATGTGTTATGGTGACAACTCAATTATTCATGCTTATCCCACAAAGAATCTTCGGAAGGTCAAAGTGACTTCTCAATTTTATCATTTCATTAACATGTTGATTGTATTGATGAGTTACGTGCATGCATGGAGGAAATGAAAGAGTTACCTGCTTGGAGAATTGGAAAATTAACATTAACGAGTTGATTAAACATCATACACAATTGCGCTTATAAAAGGTTGTCGTATCCCATTGGCGATGAACCAAGCAAGTTAATCAAATCGAGCTACGATTATCTTTATGCGAAGAAAAAAAGATCACTGAAAAGTGCTACGTTCATCGGCAAGATTCAAGCATATAGTTGTTGCAATCGAAGAACCAAAGAATTTATCAAAATTATCTTTTAATGAACTCACTGGGATCGCTGAAGCATATGAAAAAAGGATGAGCATGTTTTCAAATCAAAACTTAGAGCAAGCTTTTCAAGGAAAAGTAAATATTTCACGTCAAGAGAATAAGAAAGACGGGCATGACGAAAAATAGCACATGTCAATTCAAAGATCAATAAGAGGAAGAGGTCGTGGTAGGTATCAAAATTTTCAAGGTCGAGGTATAGAAAGAAGAGACAATACTAATTCACGATCTTCTAGTCGAATTTGGATTTGTATTGCTGGGATTTGCGTAAAAATAGTCACGACACCCGAGTTGTTGGAATAAATGCAAGAAATGCAAAAATGCAAACCACTCTAAAAAAAGATTGTTGGTATCAAAATAATTGCCGAAAAAAGGAGGCTGACTTCAGAAAGATGAGATAGATCGGAGTATTTTATTCAAGTTTGAATTCTCAACAAGTTGAGAATATTTGGTATGTAGACAAAGGGTTGCGGCAATCAATCACATGTCCTGGAAATAAAGAAATGTTCGTGGAGCTTGATGAGTCGTACTCATCTAAAGTAAATCTTGGTGATGGCAAATCACACAGATTACCGGAAAAAGAGCTATTGCGATCGGTCAAGTAGCGAAAACACCTCTATCATCGTAGATATTTTTTATGTAACAAATTTGACCCAAAATTTATCGAGTGTTGGCGAGATGATGCGAAAAATTACAAAATGGAGTTCAACAATATTTTTGCATCATTGTCGATAAGCAAAAAGATCTCACAATGACTAAAATTAAGATGAGCTCAAATAAAGTTTTTCCTCTTAATTTGACCATTGTCCGAGAAACTCCTACTACAAAGCACAAATGAGAAGAAGATCACAAGCTTTAGCATTTGCGATACGGACATTTGAGCTACGAAGGTATGAATTTATTGAAGAAGAAAAATATGGTTTCGGTCTTCCTCATATTTCGATCAAGACATCTGTGTGAAGGATGGATGCATCATGGGCAATATGCATCGACAACCATTTCCAAAAATTTCGTACAAAGCCAAAGCCCATCTTGAGCTTGTGCATGCAAATATATGTGGGCCAACACATACACAATCTCTAAATAATAATAGGCATTTCCTATTATTTATTGACGATTACACTCGGATGATGTGAGTCTATATTCTACATTAGAAATCGAGATGTATTTTCAAAATTCATGGAATTAAAGTATCTGGTGGAAATCAAAGTTCTTGAAAATAAAGACGTCGCATACAGATCGTGGAGGTGAATTCATTGGGAAATCCTATATGAATTATTACAAAAACAATGGAATTCACCGGCATTGTGATTCGTTACAACCTAAAAAAAAATAGATTCACGGAATGGAAAAATCGTACAATTATTGAAATGGCTCGAAGTATGATGATGACAGAAAAATAACTCCCGAAAAGCTTTTGCGCGAAACCATGAACGCAAAACAGTCTATATTATGAATTGATCACCAACGAAGGCGGTTCCCAACAAAACTCCATACGAAGCTTAGCACCGTAGAAAGCCTCAAGTGCATCATTTTGGAGTCTTGCATTGCCTATTCGCACATTCCATCTCAATAGAGAGAGAAGTTTGATGGGAAAGGACAAAAGCTTATCTTTTTGGCTATAGTGATTTGAGTCAAGGAATATTGTCTACTAAAGCGAAGACAATAAGCTTTTTATCACTCGAGATATGACTTTTTAATGAAAATAGGCATGGGGTTGGCACGGTAATCATCGATGGAAACACCAACCATTTATCCACCGCAATTTCAAGTCCAAGTGATCAACCAAGCACAAGTTCCAATCCAGGCTCGATTCATCACGACGCCATGACCAAGTCACTTAGATTCTCAAAGCTCATCCGAAGATATGAAGCTTAAGGGAAACTTATGAGTCAAGTGACATAGCAATGTTTTCAAGTGAGCTCTAAACTTATGAAGAAGGCTTCGCAAGAGAACAAATTTGGCAAATTGTAATGGATGAGGAAATTGCCAATATTGAGAAACAACACTTGGAAGCTCGTGGACCTTTCTCGATGGACAAAATGTGATTGGAGTCAAATGGATCTACAAAATAAAATACAAGAATGATGACTCAATTAACAAGCATAAAGCTCGCCTTATTGCAAAGGGGTATTCTCGTGCACCGTTGTTGACTTCACGGAGACCTTTGCACCGATTTTCCAAATGGAGACAATTCGCATTGTCTTAGCCGTAGTTGCACGTTGGAATCACTAGTTTACCACTTGACATTAATCCGCATTTCTCAATGGAGACTTAGAAGATGAAGTTTACGTGCAACAACCTAATGGCTATATAGTCAAAGGCAAGGAAAAAAGTTTATCGACTTAGAAAAGCCTTGTATGGACTAAAATAAGCACCACGAGCTTGGAACAACAAGATTGACGATTACTTTCATTCCAATGAATTTGAGCGAAGTCAAAGTGACTCATCATTATACGTAAAGAAAGGTGCACAAGATTTTCTTATCATTTGTCTTTACGTTCATGACCTGATTTATATCGGAACTAGTCCAACTATGGTGCAAGAATTTAAGAGGGCAATGATGGCGGAATACGAGATGACGGTTTGGGGTCGATGAAATATTTTCTTAGGATTCAAGTTCGCTAGTCAAAAGAAAAAAATATTTACGAAGAAAAATACCTTGAAGAGGTTTTGAAGAAATTTCATATGAATAATCGCAAGGCAATTTCGATTACGCTTGCCGCAAATGAAAATTTTCAATTAAATGACGGAGGCATAAAAACTTATGCAAAGACTTATAGAAGTCTAGTTGGCTCCTTGATATACTTGACAAACACGAGGCCTAATATTGTCTACCCGGTCAACTTAATTTCAAAATTTATACATGAACCCAACAAGTTACTTTATGCGGAAAAAAAGAATTTTACGATACCTTCAAGGTGCACGCGAAACTTAGCATTAAATATGTCAAAGAAAAAGAAAACAAGCTTGTTGGATATATACACCGACAATGATTGGGTCGGATCACTAGATGATCACAAAAGTACATTGGAATATGTATTTTGTCTTGGCTCAAAAATAATTTCTTGGGCATCAAAGAAAAAAAAGACGACATCACTTTCATCACAGAACCCGGCAGAATACATTACCACCACGATGCCGCTTGTGAAGCGGTTTGGTTAAGAATAATTTTATACGATGTTCAACAAACACAAGACAATCCAACGACAATTCTTTGTGACAATATCTCGGCGATTGCTATGACAAAAATTCAGTTTTTCATGCAAGGTCGAAGCACATTGAAGTTCGACATCACTTCATTAGAAGTCTCGTAAATGATGAAGAAATTCAATTGGAATTTATAAATACGAAGGAACAATTGGCGATGATTTTACTAAAGCAATCACTTGAAAGGTTCGAGCAACTCCGAAACTTATTAATGAAATTCAGCAAATGTGTTATGGTGACAACTCAAATTCATGCTTATCCCATAAAGAATCTTATGGAAGGTCAAAGTGGCTCCTCAAGTTTATCAATTCATTAACATGTTCATTGTATTTATGAGTTACGTGCATGCATGGAGGAAATGGAAGAGTTACCTGATTGGAGAATTGGAAAAGTAACATTGATTGGGTTAATTAAGCATCATACATATATAACTCGCTATAAAAAGGCTCTCGTATCCCATTGGCGAGTGAACTAAGCAAGTTATCGAAAAATATTCCATAATGTTTCGAGAGAGGTTTTGAGTTATGTATTCCAAAGGCTTTAGTGCACAAGTTTTGAAAAATCATTGTAATATTTGCAATTAATAAAATATTTAGCCTCCAAATTATTCATTTTTCTTTTATTTTTATCTTGATACCCAACATCGACTTGATTGGAAAATGTGCCCACTTACTAGCGCCGCTAGACAAGCGCCATGAAAACTTGATCAACCCTTTTTTTCTTATGAATCTGTCTTGGGGTTGCTTTGTTGGGAGTGATGTGGAATGTGGTGGTGGTGGGAGGCTCTACCCCGCAAGAAACCGAATGGTCGCGCCACAAGTTGTCTTAAATATAGAAATGGAGATATGGATGACTCAAAATCTTAAAACCAGAACCATGAAATAATTCATACCCCAAAATCATCGTGCGAATTATCAAGAAATAAATAACAAATTAAATCTAAATTGGAAGATTACCTTGAATCCTTAATACAAGAATTGATACATCTAACCATATTAACGCTTATGAATTCTTATGTAGGTTAGTGTCTTTCACAGTCCAATCATTAGTTCTCTCTCTATCTCTATGATGAGGAAGAGAAGATAAGTAATTGACTGATTTTATTTGGGATCATAGCCCTAGAATGAGTTCCTTACATGTTAGGTCAATTAGAAACTCATAAATCCTAAATGATTAGTATTGATAGCTTGTTTGGGAGCTTTTAAATGGGTTTTTGGATCTAAAAGTTATTTTTCCATAATGATAGTTATTTGGTGGTTAATTTAGAATGAACTTTTAATTTAGATAAGCGAATACCTCAAAAAAATCAATTTTAGAGAAGCCAAAATTGGAGACTTTTTTGAAAAGTCACTTATAATATAATAAATCCATATTTTAAATGGACTTTTACAAAAGTTCTCCCAAACATGCATTTAGTCATACACCTTGCAAATATATCTTACCAGTGGTGGATCTACATACAAGATTGGGGTAAAACTGTACCCCGAACTAAAAATCCAATTATATGTTTAGTAAAGAAAAAAAATTAATAATAAATTTGTACCTCTATTTTTACAAAAAGTAAAAATAGAACTAGAAAAATCCGAATAAAACAATACAAATCCCCACAATAAAATTTTAAAAATTAAAAGATTGACTTAACAATTTGAATAAATAAACCATGGCAAAAGTCAAAATCTACGAAACTAAAAATATCAAAAAACAAAAATATAATAATATCAATAATGTTACCAAATTGTATTTTTTGTCTCTTGTTTTCTTCATTATTCTAATTATTTCTTTTATATATGTGTATTAATTTTTCATGTACGGTTACATGATCAACTTTTACAAAATTTTAAATACATTTTTTACTATGACTTTAAATATTAAGCAACATTTATATGCACATTTTTTAAAATCTATCGTACCTCCATTTCAAAAATCATGGATCCGCCACTGCCTTACCCATTAGATATTTCTATAGCCCATCCTATAATTCACTTATTTGGCTCATTAGATAACTCCATTAAATAATTGTATTAACATATATGTTAGGAATTTTAATTCCTACATTTTAATCGAATTTTTGAAATAAAAAGATTTTTTGATTTTGCCTTTCTAGACTATTCCAAACTTAGAATTTTAATGGATATGGGAAAGATTTATTTTGAATCCCTATCTTTAATAAAATTTGATTCTCTAGAAGTATTAGGAGTCGGTTATTTCGGTTCCTAACTTATAAAGAATCTATTGGTTCCATATTTCTGTTTTTCCTTGTTTCCTTTTATGAATAGGAGTCTTGGATATCAAGAAGATCAAGAATTCAAGAACATCAAGAATCTTGGACATCAAGAAGATCAAGGACTCAAGCCCTATATAAAGAGAGGACCGCCATCATTCTTCCTACACCTTGAACCACGAAATTCACAGAGAAGCAATACACGAGATACAATCGAGAGAAAAGCAACAAGATTCTAAGTCTTTGTTAAAACACACAGTCTAAGTGTTCTTCAAGTGTCTGCATCATGGAGAATAACACTTAGTCCATTTAGTCTTGTTGATTTATTTTCGTCCATTCATTGTTTTGTTAGGTTTCATAGAATAGTTTGAAGATATTTTGGGCGAAGCAATTTACATAGAACAGATCTACTCAAGTAGGAGTTCGTTTTTTCTAGACTAGTTGAATCATTTATATTCGAGTTGTACTAAAGATATTTTGAACTAGTGATTTCGTCATAATTGACACTTCTACAAGTTATTCTTAACTTGTAGATAAATTTTACTTTGTGTGTTCTTTTTCCGCTGCATGTTTCATAAAGTGTTACAACATCTGGTTTAACACTCTCTCGACATTTCTTTGAACGAACGTTTTGGGACCTCAAAACTTTCAATTGGCATCTAGAGCCGACACTTGATTACACTAAGTGTTGATCCTACGTTCGAACTACGTAATGGATAATCAGATGGCTGCTATGTTCCGTCCTCCAATGCTAGACGGATCAAACTACTCAATTTGGAAGATAAAGATGCGTGCCTTTATCAAATCAATTGATGAGAAAGCTTGGCGTGCGCTTTTGGTTTGTTGGACTCCTCCGAAAATTCAAGATAAAGATGGGGACTTCGTAACTCGGGATGAGATCAATCGGTCCAATGATAATATCAATCGAACTACAACTCAAAGCTCTCAACGCAAACTTTGGTGCAGTAGATTTCAATAACTTCAAAATTATTTGTAACTATCTGCGGCTAAAGATGCATGGGAGGCCTTACAAAGACATTGCGAAGGATCTGCAAGTGTCCATCTCTCCAAACTGCGACATCTGAACGTCAGGTTTGAGAACTTAAAGATGGAGGAGGATGAAGACATCACTTCATATCATGGAAGGCTATGCGACATTGCTAATGAATCTCAATCTCTTGGTGAACCAATTTCCAACTCAAGATCAAGTTGGCAAGATGATGCGATCCTTACCTCGAAAGATTCAACATCAAAATTGCTGCTATAGAAGAGCTGCCAAGTATCACAACATTACGGTTAGATGAGTTGGCTGG
The DNA here is from genome assembly GCA_016081115.2 of Rehmannia glutinosa. NCBI lineage: Eukaryota > Viridiplantae > Streptophyta > Magnoliopsida > Lamiales > Orobanchaceae > Rehmannia > Rehmannia glutinosa. The sequence goes on along the minus strand of JABTTQ020003044.1, from coordinate 64,775 downwards.
GATTCTCAAAACTTGGGAACTCAACTTCGTCAGCAGGAGATCACCAGGTAAAAGCGTTGCTTTACAGGTATTGCCCGAGGAACCTAGTGAATTAGTTCACTAACTAAAGAATTTGAGGAATCGATTTAGGAGAAGAATCAATATCTTTATTTGCTAAAAAATTTAGTAGAATCATGAAAAACAAAAGCAAAAGTCAATTTCCTACGAATGTCAAAAGACCTTTTAAAATTGATACTCCTAAATATCCTTAAAGAAATTTACCGATAAAAAACAAGATAGAATCGGAAAACAATTTGATATTGAGAAGGTAAAATGTAGAGCTTGTTCTCTTTTGGTCATTATGCTAATGAATGTGCTAACACCTTGAGAAAAAGAGGTATGAACTTGTCTCATTACCTTAAGTGATGATGAGTCAGGAAGAAAACACAGTCGAAGAAAAAATCCTGTGTTTATGGCGGTTATTGAAAAGACAAGGTCTCTGCGAGATCAATCCTCTAGGTGTCTCACGTGGTGTCGCACGGAATGTTCCAACACCAACCAGGTACACTTTATCCAACACTTCGATAATTTTTGCTTAACATCTACCTCTCAGTAGTTGAAACAGACAATCGGGAAGTCAAGACTCCGATGATGAAGAACAAAATATTGTTGAAGCCTACCAAGAGTTGTATCATGAATGGAGCAAACGTATTCAACAAGTCGAAATCTATCAAAGGAGAAACGAAAAGTTAACTAAGGAGAATGAAGAATCAAGAAAACTTCCAATCGCTTGGAGGTACTATTGACTAGTGTTAGGAATTTTATTGTTTAGATTTTGATGAATGCCATGTAAAACTTAGAATAGAAAGTTGGCACCCCAATTCTTGTTGTAAAATGTATTGTAACAATTAGAGTGGCCAAGCTGAGTTAAGTCGGCTACGCCTTAACACGCAAGAAGACAAAATCAAGACTGAAGGAAGACTTCTTGAGGCAGTGAGAGTATGGCAAAGAAGAGTAGACAGAACTCTATCGAAAAGCAAAAGATGCGGTGAGTGGAGCATCGGTCAGTCAAGTCAACTCAAGAAAAGCCAAGTCTCAAGTTGAAGTGACAGAGAGTCATCCATGATTGGAAGGCGACTCTAAGTCACCTGGGAAAGCAAGGAAATGCGGTCAAGTCGAGATAATCAAAAAAGAACCGTTGCCGTAAATCAAGAGATTTACTTAAACAAGTAATATCTCCATACCACCTTTCTTGGAGTGCTCACCCTGAAGCGTGCAAAAGGAATGAACCAATGGGAAGCATTACACCGTGTCGAACTCGAAAAGGTGAAAGAACAATTCATACGAGGAAATGGCAATTCCAAGAACTCGCAAGCCAACGATCGCAAAGTGACTTTCAAAAATAAGCCTATCTCTTCAACGGGCAAATTTTTGAAAGTTCACTATAAAAGGCCGAGGAGTTTGTTTGAGAAAAATGATGAATGACACACACGTGAGATATACAAGCTTATTAAAAATCAAACATTCTCAATCCTCAAGCCTACATTTCAAGTACATCAATCCAACACTTACCTTGTGAAGGAAAGAGAACTTCAATCGGTTGAAGAGGAAAATACTGAAACAAGGGGTCTACACTCCGGGAAGGATTGTAGAAAAGTTCAAGGTTGAACTAAGTCTTAAGCTTTTGGAGGGCTTCGTGATCAAATCCAAAGAGCTTAAGCAAGTGAGCTATAGTAGCAAGCAAGGCACACCCTGTGAAGAAGGCCGAGTCGTCGCGAGAAGCCAGTGAGTGATCAAGGCATCTCCAGATCGAGTCCCAAAGGATCAAGTCGGTTGTGATCAAGACTTGTATCCGGGTCTTACCACTTTGTAAACCGATCATTACTTAGTGCATTCCTCCGGAGTTGGAGAAGAGAGGAGTAGAAGAATTACCCCATCTTCGAACCTCTATAAAAACTTTACTTGTGTCATTTACATTTCAAAGATTTAAATTCTGCACTATTAATCGCTTATATCTGTGATAAATTTGCTATCCATTTGATAAAATTATAAGTACTAAATCAAGCTCTAAAATCTTGCTTAATCAAACTTAAGGGTGTTAAGTCTTCCAATGAAAATAAAACCACAGTTGAGTTAAATTATAGTCAACAAATGAGTTACTCCATCAACGGCTCAAATTTGAGTGGAGAGATTAACTCTCTTGAGTGACTAATTCGATTTGTCCATCAAGGACACAAATTTTCGTTTGTGTAGAATCAACTCTGTAGATTTAAAAGGACTAAATCGAAAATTTGGTAAGGTTTATTCAACCCCCTTCTAAACCTTACACTTACACCCCTTGGGACCTACAACTAGAAAAGATGAGGAACTGGAAAAGGTAAAATCTGAACTTGACAAATCTCTTGAGACATTAAAAAGGTTGAATACTTGGTAAGGCCAAGCTAGATGAAATTACGTCCTTGGAAGTGATAACAAATGCAGTGCAGGGTATAGAACCCTGTTTTTGTGAAAGAAAAAGAAAATTACAACCTTCTACTTCGGTTGAAAAGCCTAAATCTTTGAATAAAAAGGGTCAGAACGGAGACATTACGTTTGTCACTCTTGCTACAAACCTAGACATATCGGACCTTACTTTTACAAGTTAAAATCGATTTAAAATGGTCTTCAGTTCGATGTCACCAACAATGTCTCACGATTAATGTTAACACCTCCGGAACACTTATCACAACACTCCACGTTTTCAAAAGGTTGTGCAGGTTCGCAAAACTGAACTAACATGTAATGTTGTTTATACCTCTTTAAGATCTAACACCTGCAGGATCTTGGTATTTCGATAGTGGGTGTTCGCGACACATGACAGTACTCGTGAATATTTGACTCGACTATGAACAACTTGAAGGAGGTATGGTAAAATATGGTGGAGGTGCTTTCGTGGATTGATAATTGGTAAGGGTACTTTGAATGTGACGGGGTTGCCTAAGCTTCAAACGTTCTACACGTCGAAGGGCTTACAAGAAACCTTCTCGGATAAGCCATCTGTGTGATGATAATATGCATGTGAAGTTTGATAAAGATCAACGCAAAGTTTATGACAACACTAACTCTTGTGTCTTGACAGATTAAGGTCCGTAGATAATTGCTATCAATTTGGTGGTGTACATGGATAAATTTTTTTACGTGAAAAATCGATGTGTTTGAGTCTTTTCGAAATTTGCATAAAAGGATATGTAATTTATACAAAGACCACCGTTGTTGTTAAATTAGGGTCGATCATGGTAAGGAATTTGAGAACTCATTGTTTTCGAGGCTTTTGTGATAGAAAGGGCATCTCACATGAATTCTCTGCTTTCAAAACCCCGCAATGAATGGGGTAGCGGAAAGAAAGAATCGAACATTACAACAAATGGCTAGAGTCATGCTAAGTTCAAAGAATTTGACTAAACATTTTTGGGCCGAGGCCCCGAATCTTTTGTCACATTGCTAATCGAGTATACTTGAGATTGGGTAGTACTATGACTCTATATGAGATTTTGTTAGGCAAAAACCCAATCTTAAGTACTTTCATGTTTTTGGATGTGTGTGCTATGTCTAAATGATAGAGATCAACTTGCCAAATTCGACTCCAAAAGTGATAAAAGTCTTTTCTCGGATACTCTGTTAATAGTCATGCGTACAGGGTATTTAATCTCCGAACAAGGATTATTATGGAAACTGCGTGAATGTTGTCTTCGATGATTATGCTTGACTTTACAGAAAAATCAAGAAGATGATATCTCGAATCTCATTGAGTTAAACAAAACAAAAGGTATGCACACGAACAGGATGTCGCTACGATGCTACTCCAAGTGTTCCGGCAGATGCAGAACCTCAAACAACACAGATGAGACACCTTTGGCAATCGACTCGACTCAAGCTCAGTGCTAAACAAGATCTTGAATCAATCGAGAACTGGATGACCACGTGACTGATGAAGCGAGGACATACCAAGCAAAATTCAAAAAATCATCCTACGACTCGGGTAATAGGTGAAGTTCTCAAGGAATACGATAGGAGGAAATAAAAGGTAAACTATCGTGATATGGTAAGATCGATATTTGTCTCCTATCTCATCTTGTGGTAAGAACTTGCTTGTTTTATTTCTAACATTGAACCAAAGAATATCTTTGAAGCTTTAAAGGATGAATTTTGGATAAATGCTATGCAAGAGGAACTTAATCGGTTTGTTAAAAATGATGTGTGGTATTTAGTTTCCGGACTAAGGATGTAAATGTGATTGGCACAAAATGGATTTTTAAAAATAAAACTAATGAGTCGGGAAGAATTGTGCGTAACAAAGCACGATTAGTTGCTCAAGGTAAACACAGGTTGAAGGGTGAACTTTGATGAAACCTTCCGCTCCTGTAGCCCGCATTGAGTCTATTCGTTTGTTACTTGCTATAGCTTTGTCACTTGGGAATTACCCTTCACCAAATGGATGTTAAAAGTGCTTTTTTAAATGGTATTTTAAACGAAGAAGCTTTTGTTGAACAACCTAAAGGATTTGAGGACCCTTCTAAGCCTAACCATGTGTATAAGCTTAAAAAGGCTCTCTATGGTCTAAAACAAGCTCCCGGAGCTTGGTATGGAAGATTAACTTGAATATCTTCTTCAAATTGGATTTAAAAGAGGTGAAGTGGATAAAACCCTTTTCATTCAAAGGTCTGGTAAAAATATCATGATTGCTCAAATTTACGCGATGATATTGTCTTTGGATCTTCTTCCCAAAAGTTGTTGAATGAATTTATTGAATGCATGTCGCCTACCTTCGAAATGAACATGGTTGGTGGATTGAGTTTCTTCTTGGGTTTGCAAATCAAGCGACATCGGAATTTTTATCTCTCAAAGTAAGTATGCCAAGAACTTGGTGAAGAAATTCAACTTAGATAGTGCATCTCACTTAAAACCCCGATGGGATCAAGTCGAAATTGAGTCGTGAAGATGTTCTTTGAAAGTGTCGATCACACCTTATATAGGAGCATGATAGGAAGTTTGCTATATTTGACTCGCTAGTCGTCCGATATTATGTATAGTGTGTGTTTGGGTGCTAGATATCAAGGCAATCCCAAAATCACTCACCTAAAAGCTTTAAAAAGAATTATTCGTTATGTTGGTGGTACTACTTGATCTAGGGATTTGGTACACCAAAGATACAAATACTAATCTTGTTGGATTCAGTGATTCTCGATTTGGCGGGGATGTTGATGATAGAGAAAGTACCACAAAGTGGTTGCTTTTATCTTGAAATAATTTAGTATCTTGGTACAAAGTAAGCAAATCGTGTCACTTTCAATCATGAGTCTCGAATATGTGGCGGTTGGAAGTTGTTGTTCTCAAATGCTATGGATGAATCAAATGATAGAGGATTATGGTCTACACAAGAATATTCTAACCATTTATTGTGATAACTCTAGTGCGATTGATATATCGAAAAATCATGTTCAACATTCTCGCACTAAACACATTGACATTAGACACCACTTTATTCGAGATTTGGTTGAGAAAAATATTGTTCGCATTGAGTATATTAGTCTTATCGAAAATCGGTTAGCAAGACATATTCACCAAAGCTTTATATTTTGAGAGGTTTTCAAATCTGCGAAAATCTCTTGGTCTGTGTTCTCTAAACCTGCTCTTTCCACGAAATGTTATAGCATTGCACACATCACCTCTTTAACATCCGCACACACTGCATATTCTCTCTCCTATCTTTTATTCTCTTTTTCTTTTGAGGCATCTGCATTATAGGATCATATTTGCATGTCTGGAACAAACTGTTGTGGTTTTGAACTAGTGACTATTGGATTTTATTTGGAAAACTCGATGTGAGTTGATCTTTCCAAATGCGTATTTTATTCTTGTTATTTTCCCGAGTTGATGAGTAAAAAAATGCACTATGGCTAGAGGCCTTTGAGGGAAACAACTACCTACCCTTTGTGTGAAAGCTATTCCTTGTGACCAATTTTTACATATGTTTAAAAGTGTTTAAAGAGGCATGATCAATGTGAAAAAGAGCTACCTTTGGACTAGTGTGAAAGCTACCCACCGGCTAAATCATCATGTTTCTCCGGAAAAAAAAACTCGAAAAATCCTTATCTTTGGGTACTCGGATTGCAATTCATTGAATCATTGGTCAATAGTACAGTGTCTTTCAAGATGTTGCAACATTTGGAACAACACAGATCGTGATCCCATTTACACATTGTGGGCATTTTTATTAATTCTCGTATAGGCATTTTTTTAGGTCAGTGCATAATTTGGTGAATTTTGGATCCGATGATTTTTGGTAATAATAGAAGATATGAGATATTTATTTTTCTCTCTCTAAAATCTTGGATTTCTTGGTATCCTATGAAAAGTGGAGTTGTGTGCATTATGGAGATTTGGGTTATTGATTGAAATTTTGCAAAAGTTATCTATATCCTTGGTTAGGTTGTTAAAAGTATGCAAAATCCTTAATTATTTGATTGCTTTTCAAAATCTGGGGTTATTTTTCAAAATTCGAATTTCTCTATTTCCCATATAATCTCCTAATTTCTAGGGAATGTGTATTGATGTGATTGAAACACTTATGACCCATTCCCTATAACATGCATACTCTTGTGCCCTACTTACTCACGCATTCCAACTCTCGCAATACTCCTCTCTCTCTCTCAATTGTTCTATCCTCTCACCGGACCTCACATTGTGTTTTGGAAGCCATGGATAAATTTGTAACAGATCTTGAAGCTTTTTGGGAGCCCTAGAAATACTCCATCACCATCACCAACAAAATCAAACACTCCACCACCATCGCCGTAAAAGCACAACCCATTACCCGAGAAACCCACTTCCCCACAAAGCATCGAAATCTCCAAACAAACATCTCCCATGGCCGCGATCGAGGATCCCTCTTCAAAAATTCCGCCCTTGCTCCAAATGTTGAGGAATCCGTCCCTCTCCCTGGCTGCCTCTGCACTGCCACGACATCCAATCCTCACTTGAACAGAACAGGGAAACCTCACCGTAGTGGAATATGCAAAACCCCTTCTCCCGTTCATGCAATTGTACCCGGGAAGAGGGTAATGCCATCAATGTTAAGGATACCCTGATTTCGCAATTATACAAGAAATTCATGGTCCAATTGGTCGACCTGCCGGGTACTCCTCTGGTTCCTAGACACTCCAAACGCCAAAGGGTTATTCTCCCAAGAGCCGAAGAACCCTCACCTGCCGAGGGGGTTTTGAAGTAAAAGAAATCGACACGGGTGAAGAATCCCAAACAGGGGAGATGACGTTGAAGTGCCCTCGTCTCCGATTGCTCGATTGACCGATTCGATGGTGAGGATACTACTCGGTTTGTGGTGTCTCATAAACGACCACAACCACATCACAAGGTTGTGTTGTCCGATGACGATGAGCCTGACAGAGAAAATTCTCCCTTTGATGATGATGCACAACGCCTGTGTACTTGTGGATATTATCGTAAATTTGGGGGTAAAGGTTGGACCCGATCTTAAACCATCCCCTCTCTTTGAACCCGTGGAGCCAACCTCACTTAAAATTATCCAGGATGTCTCTGAAAGTGATTCAAAAAATGTTGAAGACAATGTTGGAACACCACCTCATCCGACTCAGTACAATCTCTCCGATGTTTACTCTGAATTTTTCTACTCGCCGATCTTTGCCGACCGCTACCAAGTGTTCAAGGGGACGCAAGTTTATTGAAGAAAAAGTCCGCGATCACACTTCTTTTGAGAGGTACAATTTAAACAATTTTTTTACTCGACGATCTCTTGTTAACACAATCGACAATCGATGTTCCGTATATTGAAAAAGTTGTCCATGAGTTTTATGCGAATTTAACTTATGATGTGGGAAATAAGCAATCTAGCAAATTTGGAAAAGTGTTTGTTCGGAATAAGCTTTATGATTTCAATCCGTCGGTGATTAATGAATTCTTTGGGACACCTGATTGTGAGGAGGGTCACAAGTTAGATATTTTAATATGGTTACGAGTTTTAACTGGAATCGCATGAATTTGTGGCCTGCTCATCCTCAAAAGGTGTCTTCCTCTCTTCCGAATTCCCTCTATGGTGTGTTGTTTAAAATTGCTTTGTCCAATTGGGTTCCATCCTCCCATTCATCTAGTGTTACACGGAACAAAGCTAGGGTCATTTATTTGATTGGAAAAGGGCTGCCTTTAAATTTTGGTCAACTAGTATTCGATCAAGTTTTGAGGCAGTGAGTCTTCATCTCCTCGTGTTTTGCCATTTCCAGGACCATCTATCGATTCTTTGCTCTCAAGGGTTTGATAAACGCCAAATGAATCCTTTACTTTGCTCCCGAGATGATTTCTGTGTCTCCCAAGCTTATGGATAGGAACAAGCGGGAAGTTGATCGCCGTTATATTTTTCTTTGATGATGAACCGGCTCGGCGAGATGTTCCCAAACCCCCTGCCGGATGTCATGCCCAGTGTTCCCAACCTCTCTGTTGACACTGCTTCTAACCCATCTTCTCGCAGGATCTGTTCCTTTGTCACTTGATTTTGTGCGGGTCAAATCACATTTGCCGATCAACGATCATCTTTGCTCGGAAACTATTTCCACTACTCGCAACCATTTTGAATGCTCAAAAGCGGTTGGGATACTACGTGACCTACAAAGCTCAATTTCAAGACATTCTCTCCAAGCTTTACGGACAAAAAGGGAGAAAGCGAGTAATGTTTCGGTGAGAATGTAATTTCGAGCACACAAAAGGGGAGCCGAGCACGGTGGTGGTGATCCGGGTAGTGCTCTGAAGATGCACATATTGAGGAGAGATATGATTGAAATTTGTATCCGGATAATCTTTGAATACTTTGTTTTTGGCTTGGTTGTGATGATGGTTTAAACCGATGGTTTTTAGACTTAATCTTAGTTAGGTGTGTATGTCCTCGGAACCTTGCACTTAATTTTTATATACATGTTTCGCTACTAACGTACGTGCGGATGATTTAGGAAAGGTTGCAACACTTGATAAGACATTTTGTTCAACACTTGAACTGGGATTATTTAATTCAGGGGGAGTTCTAATTTTCAAGTTTTTGAATTGATTTGTTTTGTCCAGAAAGGCAAAAAGGGGGAGATTGTTAGGAATTTTAATTCCTACATTTTAATCGAATTTTTGAAATAAAAAGATTTTTTGATTTTGCCTTTCTAGACTATTCCAAACTTAGAATTTTAATGAATATGGGAAAGATTTATTTTGGATCCCTATCTTTAATAAAATTTGATTCTCTAGAAGTATTAGAGTCGGTTATTTCAGTTCCTAACTTATAAAGAATCCTATTGGTTCCATATTTGTGTTTTCCTTGTTTCCTTTTATGAATAGGAGTCTTGGATATCAAGAAGATCAAGAATTCAAGAACATCAAGGAATCTTGGACATCAAGAAGATCAAGGACTCAAGCCCTATATAAAGAGAGGACCGGCCATCATTCTTCCTACACCTTGAACCACGAAATTCACAGAGCAATACACGAGAGATACAATCGAGAGAGAAAAGCAACAAGATTCTAAGTCTTTGTCAAAACACACGATCTAAGTGTTCTTGAAGTGTCTCATCATGGAGAATAACACTTAGTCCAGTTTCAGTCTTGTTGATTTATTTTCGTCCATTCATTGTTTTGTTAGGTTTCATAGAATAGTTTGAAGATATTTTGGGCGAAGCAATTTACATAGAACAGATCTACTCGGTAGAGGAGTTCGTTTTTCCTAGACTAGTTGAATCATTCATATTCGAGTTGTTCTAAAGATATTTTCAACTAGTGATTTCGTCATAATTGACACTTCTACAAGTTATTCTTAACTTGTAGATAAATTTTACTGTGTTTCTTTTTCCGCTGCATGTTTCATAAAGTGTTACAACATCCGGTTTAACACTCTCTCTCGACATTTCTTTGAAAACGAACGTTTTGGGACCTCAAAAACTTTCAATATATAAGTCACGACACGTTGAGAAATTTAAATATAACTCAACAAATAACTCATGATTATGTACGGATTAACAAGGCTCTAGAAAAGATGTAAAATTTTGTAGGGCTAAATTGCAAAATATGCCCGTAACTATTGGGTGGTAGCAAAAACAGACAAGAACTTATTCAACTTGCAATTTAGGACAATAATTTTTAAAAAATGGTAGATTGAGGACTAAATTGGCCGTTGATTTAAAAAGTTCCTTAGTATCGATTCTCAATTTGGGGATTTCATTTATTTCGGTCTTAATTGCTAACTAGACATATTGTGACATGACAAATTCACGATGACTTGGATGAAAATAAAGGAAACATATAAAACTACCCACCTCCTCGGCAAAATCGAGCCCCAAATAAGTTGGCGAAAACCCGAAAAAATTGAATCTCTGCCTTTTCTATTCCATCAAAGTCATTGTGAATTTGCTAGGTCATATGTACGCTAGCAATAAGGACCGAAAAAAATGAAATCCCCAAATTGATAATCGATTAAGGAGAAATTTGAAATCGGCGGCCAATTTAGTTAGTCATCAATCGCCATTTTTTAAAAATTAATTGTCTACATTGTAAGTTGACTAAATTCTTGTCATGTTTTGCCAACACCCAATAGTTTCAGAGCATATTTTGCAATTTAGCCAATTTTGTAGAGACCAAACAATTTGCACATATAAGCGAAGAGAGGGCAAAATTGCTTTTTGTCCATTAAGTTGACTCGATTTCGTTTTTAGTCCTTTAATTTTTTATGGGTTGCGTTTGGCAAACACTAACTTTTCTAAACCTCGCACATTTAGTGCGATTTCAAATTTTCGGGGGATATCTTATCCCTAAAATCTTTGGTTGGCCATTTTTCCATGAAATAACTATTTTGCCCCTTTTTTGGAGGAAACCTTGGTCATGTGCATATCACATGACTTGTTCAATATCTCAATGAAATTAAATAACAAAAATAAATATAAGATTAAATTAAAGTAAACAAAAAATCTGAACATATATTTATAATTTTAGATAAAATTGATAAATATAAAATATATGTTCAACTTTTTTAATTTAATTTATATAAAATAATCAGTATTTATAATTTTCAATTGTAAATAAAATTAAAAACTAGAAAAATAGAAAAATATGTATTTACAATTTCCAACTATATTAAAAAATAAAAAAATAGAAACAAAAAAAACATATATATAATTTTGAACTGTATATTAAAATTAAAGAAAAATAGAAAGCAAAAAAAATTTGAAAAACCAAAAGAAAAAGAAGAAAATGTACTACTTTGTTTTTTCTAGTTTTCCTTAATAAAGTTGAAAAATATAAAATATATATTCCATAATTTTTATTTAAAGTTAAAGTTAAAGAAAAATAGAAAACAACAATACAGAAAAAAATATATATTTATAAATTTCTACTATAACTAAAAATAAAAATAAATAGATAACAAAAAAAAAATGGAAAACAAATATATATTTACAATTTTCTATTTTGATTTAATTTTTGTTTAATGTTGGAAAATATAAAAATATATGTTCGACTATTTTATTTAAAGTTTATTTAGGTTTTTTATTTATTTTTATTATTTAATTTATTATTATTTCTAATTTTTCAAATTTTAATTTAGAGTTGAAAATAATAGATATATATGTTTTTTGTTTTCTATTTTTTTAATTTTTTTATATAGTTGAGAATTGTAAATTCATGTTTTTCTGTTTTTTATTGTTTTTTTTTTTTTTAAATTTATTTCTTGTTGAAAATTATGAATATATGCTCAGTTACTTTGTTTAAATTATTTTTAGAAAAATTCGAACATATATTTTAATTTGTCAACTTTATATAAAATTATAAATATATGTTCATATTTTTCTTTACTTTAATTTAATCTTATATTTATTTTTGCTATTTAATTTTATTGAGATATTAAACAAGTCATGTGATAAGCACATGACCAAGGTTTTCCTCCAAAAAAGGGGCAAAATAGTCATTTTATGGAAAAGTGGCTCAACTCGGCATTTTAGGGATAAGATATCCCGAATTTTGGAATCGGACTAAATGTTCGAGGTTTAGAAAAGTTAGTGTTTACAAACGCAACTCATAAAAATTAAAGGACTAAAAGCGAAATCGAGCCAACTTAATGATCAAAAAAGCAATTTTGCTTTGAAGAGAGGGAATTTCATAGCTGCAATTTGAAAGTTCGTTAATTGTATTAAAACTGTATTACAATATGAAATGCCTATAGCCTATTTATATGTGGCGCCTAAAAGGTAAAATAAAATTGAAGAAGCGTGGGCTACATAAACGCGACGTTTCAAATCGGTACATGCTACAAAAACATAATACGATCGTACATTAAAATATTTTACTTATTCTAGAATTCCAACACTTGTACATAAGCAGCTATGACAATCATGTACCTTAAATTATTATTATTAATATTGTTTTCTAACAAATTACTTATTATATTATAACCAAGTTGCATGTACCCCTTTGTCTCGTGGACTGATATTATCATTTAATTAAAGTCTAACACGATCCTAATTACGACGTGGTTTCCTAATACAATAAACATCTGTATACCTCTAACCTTAATTTAATCCTAATTAATATCAACCTCTACGCGTAATATGGCCCATGCAGCCACCCACACACGTAATATGCATGTACATATACTAATTTAACGTAACTTATTCAACGGCTTAGGATTCTAAGTACATCGATAGATAATTAATCTTTTCGTTTTTTAATATAGTTTTTAATATATATATATATAGGGAGAGGGTTATATGAGACCACTTCATAAGGTAAGTCCATAGGGACCAATCCTAGCCATATATCTAATTTTTCAAGGGCTGCGATTTAAGAGGCGAATTACAAATTACAAGCTAGTTAATTAAACACAGGGTAAATTAGTCATCCTCTCAAAGCAATATTCATGGGATTCACGTATTCATGGGATTCACGCAATCCTTCCAAATCTCAAAACAAAATCACGTAACAATCCTCCTCGTTCTTCTTCCTTCTTCTTCTTCAATGCACTACTTTGAGAAATTCTTCATCTTTCTTCTTCAACGCATTACAAAATGAAAAAAGTTGCGGACAATTCGCCATAGTTGCTAAAACTTCGACTACGATTCGAATGTTGCTTATGAAGATGTAATTTGTTGCTTGTATAGATGTGTCATGGTGCTTTTAGATATATTAACGCATAAGCAAGTCATGAGCAAGAAATCCATTCTACATAAGCAATAAGTCTATACTACATAAGCAAAATATATACTACGTATGCACCACGAATACATTAACTACATAAGCAAGTCATAAGCAACAACCCCATATTACATAAGCAAGAAGCCTATATTACACAAACAACGAATATACACTATGTATGCACCACAATTGCATTAACTACATAAGCAAGTCATAAGCAACAAACTCATACTACATAAGCAACAAGTCTATACTACATAAGCAACGAATATACACTACGTATGCACCACAAATACATTAACTACATAAGCAAGTCATAAGCAACAAACTCATACTACATAAGCAATAAGTCTATACTACATAAGCAACGAATATACACTACACATGCATCACGGATACATTAATCGCATAAAGCAAGTCATAAGCAACAATCCTATACTACATAAGCAACATAGAAATTTTTTTGAAACTCAAACGGAGAGAGAATGTGCGTGAAAAGTGGGTGAAATCACGTGAAAGAGAGAATGAAATCTTAGTAATCGATTCTAAAGTGCCAAATTACCACCTTACCCTTTTAAATTCTTTGAAACAAAAAAATAAACATAAAAAAGCCCTAAAAATCTGGACCACCCAAAATTGTTGATCTATGGTTAAGATGTGTCCCCATGGACTCACCCCAAGTAGGAGGGCCTATTTGATCCATATCCTATATATATATATATATATAGAGGGGATCTGTGAGACCATCCTCTAGGTTAGTCCATAGGACTAAATCTACACCATCCAAATAGTAAATCAATGGACAAGATATATTACAATATATACAACATTTCATAAGTAAGTATACAAATGGGATAAAATAGAAATCCAGGAAATTAAATATAGTAACCGCTTCCTAAAAATTAGGGACGTATTTTATATTGATCACGTCCCCATAATCAAGCGATTCACCTTTCATTTCTCTCCCTTCCCATTCGAACCTCGCAAATTATTCAAATATGTCAACAAAATCGTGCAACAATTAATGAAAAGTATACAATTACACTAAACTAATCTGTACATTAAAACATTACTAAGTATACATAAACAATTAACTACGTATACAATTACACTAAACTACCTTTAAAACTTTACTAAGTATACGAAAATATTTAACTAAGTATACAATTACATTGAACAAACTATACACTAAAATAATACTAAGTATACGAAACGTTTAACTAAGTATACAATTACACTCGAATTACTTATATAACTAAGTATACAATTCTATTGAACTAAGTATACAGATCCACATAACTAAGTATAGAAATTCACTAAACTATTTACTAAACTACTTATATAACTAAGAATACAATTCCCTTTGAACCAAGTATACAAATCCACTTTGAACTAAATATACAATAAAACATGACTAAGTATACAAGTTCACCGAACTAAGTATACAATAAAACGATTGTTCGCAAATATAGCGGAAAGAAGTATCAATTTTGAAAAAACGCTTGAAGTTGATGATTTTTCCTCCCTAAAAATCGGGTAATGAAAAGGTAGGATTATGTTTCCTTAAAAATAGCTAATAACCGTCCAATTAACATAACTAATTAAATATAAAAGTACAATTATACCCTTATATGCCTAAATTAACTTAAATGATTTATACATCCATAATTTTAAATCAAGAGTCCATAAGTGTTCTTATGGACTAACCTAAAGGGATTGGTCTCATTTGAATCAATCCTATATATATATATATATATATATATATATATATATATACATAGGGATAGGATCTCATGTGGCGACCTCTTACCATGTGGCGGTGTGGGCGGATCCCATCCATCCATCCTATTTAATCAATGGTCCGTTAAGCCTAAAAATACACCATTTTCCATTTATTTCATGTGTAAAAGGGCAAATCGGTAACTATCAAAATGGTGTAAAAATAATACCATAATTAGTTTCCTAAAATCAAGGGATATATTCAATATCGATTTCCATAACAGATACGCCTAATAATGAGGAAAAACGAATTCTCACTCCTCATTGACGAATATTTTGGTGTACAAATATTTATAATATTGTGCTCTAGACGCATTATTTCGTGTATAGATATGCATATTTTGGTGCTAATCGGTAACTATCAAAATGGTGTAAAAATAATACCATATTTACTTTCCTAAAATCAAGGATATATTCAATATCGATTTCCATATGATACACCTAATAATGAGGAAAAAAACGGATTCTCACTCTTCATTGATACAATATTTTGGTGTACAAATGTTTATAATATTGTGCTCTGACGCATTATTTCGTGTATAGATATGCATATTTTGGTGCTAATCGGTAACTATCAAAATGGTGTAAAAATAATACCATATTTACTTTCCTAAAATCAAGGGATATATTCAATATCGATTTCCATAACGAGATACACCTAATAATGAGGAAAAAACGGATTCTCACTCTTCATTGATACAATATTTTGGTGTACAAATGTTTATAATATTGTGCTCTGGACGCATTATTTCGTGTATAGATATGCATATTTTGGTGCTAATCGGTAACTATCAAAATGGTGTAAAAATAATACCATATTTACTTTCCTAAAATCAAGGGATATATTCAATATCGATTTCTATAACAGAATACGCCTAATAATGAGGAAAAAAACGGATTCTCACTCTTCATTGACGCAATATTTTGGTGTACAAATGTTTATAATATTATGCTCTGACGCGTTATTTCGTGTATAGATATGCATATTTTGGTGCTAATATAACATGAAATATGGCGTGTTTGGATGTTTATTTCGGACTAAACACTTTGTACTTAAGTTGGTATAAAAATATTGACAATATTGTACATTGGAAGCATATTTTGGTGTATACATATGCGATTTCGATGTTTTATAACCATAAAAATATGGTATAAAAATAATTCCATTACGGTACCTTGAAATTATATTTGGTATATACTTGTCCAATATTTGGTGATAATATAAGTATTAAGTAGTGCATTGTTAGATGTTTAATTGAGAAACTAATTGTATACCAACAATTGCCTAAATGTATACCATTCTATAGCTAAGTTTTCATCAATTCATATCCACAATTAAAAAACAAAACAACTGAACTAATTGTATACCAACTATTTACTAAATGTATACCAACTTATAGCTAAGTTTTCATCAATTTATTTCCACGGGTACAATAAAAACAAAATGGGCAAAAATAAAATATAAGCTACAATTTTCTCAGTTTGGGCACAGATCTTCTCCTCAGTTTGGGCATCGAGGCTTTCAAAGCATATTTTGTGGTCTTTCACCTCTAGGCTCGATTACCATCACTTGCACCTCGCTCGGCCCTGGGATGCGGGTCTCTTCTTGTTTCCTCGTGCCATTTAACCTGGAAGTGAGAAACATCTATGAAACATTACACAGTGTGCATGAACTATACTAATTCTGCGATGTAGCAAAGAGAATACAACATCTAAACTAATTGTGCACCGATTGTACTCTAATCAGTATACTGAAACTAATACTTGTTTAAACATCAATTGTGTATGCAACATTTCGCACAAAAAATAATTCCATAAACCCAAGAAAAAGGGGGTCTGTAAAAATCGAAGAATAAAACCCTAGTAAATTCAAAATAAAAAAAAAATTGTGTGCTCTACTTACTGCAACTAACTCCAAAAACCCAGAAAAAAATCATCGTGACTGGACATAAAAGGGGAGGAAAAATAAGGGAAAACCCTTTCCACAAAAAAACCTACAACCGAAAAATTAAAAAAATCTAACAAGAAACTCGACTTTTACCAATACTACCAAGGACGTGTTAGATTTTGATGTCGAATGAACCCAACCAAGCGTCGAAACCCGACCACGAAATTTTGCTCTCGCTCGAATGGTAGAATGAAGAAGAAAACTACAATGTGAGAATTAAAATCAAATTTGATTCACAACACCTAGTAAAGTTGAATATCCAATGGACAATAAAGAGCAAAAGGAGAGTATTAAAAAAAAAAAAAGAACAATCAAAAGAAAGCGGAAACATAAGAAAAAGAGTTCGTGTAACTTTTGTAGTATTACTTTGGAAAATAATTAACTAAAGAAAGCTTGTTGATTGAATTAAAAATGAGGGTCGGATTGTGATAATGAAGAAGAAATAGACAAAAAAATGGGTTTTGATTTTGTGTGAAAAAAATAAGATTGCAAAAAGAAGTGGGAAAGATTAAATGAAATCCCAAAAAAAAGGGAGGTTATGGGGGTTACCAAAATGCCGTGTGCTTATAAGTATAAAATGTCCATTATGCCCTTAAATGGGTTGTATTCAATTTAAAAAAAAAAATTCGAAAAAACATTGGCCTTTGGATTAAACATAGTAATGGCTTAGATTTGTCCACACCGCCACATGGTAAGGCCACTTGTCACATATGATCCAATCCATATATATATATATATATATATATATATATATACCCAAGTAATGTAGGCAAAATTACAAAATTATTCCCTTAATTAAAAAGCGATCGCAAATAGGTTCTATAAAATTCTCGAATTGCAAAATAGTCCTGTAACTACGTAAATTTGCAAATTAGTCCTTCAAATTGCACAATTTGCAAAACATTCTGTAACTTATACTTGAATCTCAATTTAGTCCTTTTCGGTGGCAATTTGAAATTTTGCCGAATTTCGATCACTTGAGCGGCACATGTAATTCCCAATTTTTGGTGAAATTAGGATCAAAATTGATACTCAAGTACTAGTTACTGGATTATTTTGCAAATCATGCATTTTGCGGGACTATTTTGCAAAACCATACATAATTACAAGACTATTTTGTTATTTGAAAATTTTGAAGGAACTATTTGCGATCGCTTTTTAGTTCTTGGACTAATTTTGTGATTTTGCCAAAGAATTTATGTTGTTCGCGGTTGGTACTACATGTGTATTTTTAACAAATTTTGCATAGATTGCATGTTAATGTTGTATAATTTCCATCCACGGGATCAGATCGATCACTTGTTTTAAAAATTGAATTTGTAATTGATTATGGAAAAATTGAATAATAAAAGGAGCAACTATCATTCAAAGTTTGTTGAGGATTAGAACACCTCATTATATTGTAGAGTTGAATCAGAAAATTAAATAATTGCATAGGGTTCAAAGAAAATGACAGATTTTACGTAAGCAAATCCTAGATTTCAATCTAAATGACGAATCACGGATTAAATTAATTACCCTTAAACTATTCTAATCTCATATTTACTGCGGTTTACTTTAGTTTAATTGTCAAGCGTGGAAAAATGGATAGTGTTAATATATATTTTTAATAATTTCCCGCCTCTCCCGCTGATTCACCATTGATAATTACGCTAATTATTTGATATTAATTAAGATTACGGTCGAATAATTAATATTGAGATGTCTCATTAGACCCTAACAAGGAAGCAGAACATGAAAGTTGATCATACTTTAATATGTAAATTAATGCATGGATTTTCTTTCAACTAATTTAGTTCATACCAAATGCATTCATGTGTGTCATTTTCAAAGTTAATTACTTAATATTAGGACAGTGAATATTAAATAACTTATCATTTTTATTGTTATTAATTTAGGCCTGTTGGGTAAATATATCCGGTTTACTGAGTTTAAGAGATGGCTAAGTGTTTGGATGTTTTGGCTAGTCGAGGCCTGAAATGGATTCGATCTCCAAGAACAGAAAACGTCCCCTTATACAAAGTGCTAACGGTTCCGACATTCGTCTCTAAGATACAACAACTTTAACAATTCCGGTTTAGCATCACTTGCAAAACCGGAACTACAACAAACTAAAGTGGATGAAACTTTCAAGCTTTTGAACAGGGGAGAAAACAATATGCTCGAATGCAAATGACCGGTTTTAATCTTATGTTTTCGTATTTCGTATGTCATTTCATCTGCAGAGGTTCGAATTATATAGGCAACAAGGTGCCCGTATCGAAAGATCATGTCTTTTGGCTCCAAAGACATGTTTACACCGAACAGCGATTCTGCTCGGCCCTTTCGATCGGCCGCGGCCCATGCGTGTGCCGTGCTCGAATGTGAACGGAATGACAAAGTTTCGTCTTGGCCTTGCGATCCGATACCGCGGACCGTGCATCCGCCCGCCGAATGCGAACGAGTTTGTCTTGGCGCACGAGCCGTCGCGGATGCGAACACTTTCGATTGGAATCCGTTAATTAATTATTTCTTTATTTTAAAGGTTTCGGTTCAAAAAGAATAAAGGCCTAGAAGCCCAAGCCCGAGGGAGCCCACGACCGCGGCGGGCGGCGTCGGCGGCGGCAGCAGCGCGTGTGTGTTTTGAACCAAACCCACAAACATGTAGGTCCTCACCCCTTTAAAAACTTGGGTGCCCCCAGGGCCCAAACTCATAACTCCAACTTGGGATATATCAAGTGAGCAAATTTTGCCTCATTTTCTATGTGGGATGGAGCATTTCTCCTTCCCCACATTTTCTATTTTCCATACCATTTTCTATTATTAGGTGACTAATTTCTAGCATTAATTTCTCATTCACCCGGAATTGGTTTTGAGAAATTCCAAATGCTATTCTCATCTGCTCTCTTAGTAGAATTTTTACAAATAATTTAATTCCATTTTTCCTAATGGAAACCACTTAATTATTTGGTCAAAATCGGGTCAACATCCATTTTACCAAAATAAAATTCCAACAATCCCCACATGAATGAAATTAATGCATGCGCGTATGCTTGATTCGCTTGAAAGTCTCGTGACTTGTTATTGCATCGGGATAGGTAGCTTGTGGCTTTGAACCTTCCTTAGTAAAATACTATCGGTTCTTGGGTCGCTTAGTGACGCGATGTCTTGAACTACTCGGCCGTTTATGTAAATCGAGACAATAATACTTACACAATGACAATTCTAACACTTATTGTTCTCACGTTGTGTCCATTTCGCCCTGGACCATATCTTAGATTCATAAGCGTTTCTTTGAAGCGGTCATTACTTCTCACTTATATAGTTGATCTCCTATTGAAGAGTATCTGCCATACTCCACATTTCGGTATAGAAATCATTAAAAGTCTTAAACTTAACCTCACCACATTCAAAGATTTTGATTCACTTGGATGTTTCGAAAATGAGCTAACACATTTTCCAAGTGTTGGTGAATATTCATAACTTAGTTGTCCCTTTAAACCAGGTCTTGGGATCTCCATTCACAAGAGTGGGTTACCGCTATGAACATTCTTTAGTTTGTGGATTTCAAACTCATTCCCCTTAACAATTTATACAATTGCTATTGATTTATGCCTTTTGTAAGTGGATCCGCAAAGTTTTCCTTTGACTTCACATAGTCAACCGAAATAAACCCATTTCAAATCAATCAAGTTTATTGGTATTATGTCTTTGACAAAAATGTCTAGACTTACATCTTTTCTTTGCAAGAAAAGACACATTTTATAAATACAACATTTCTTGATTTAATGATCGTACCATCACTTATATCAAGAATCTTGAATTTATTTTCTTGGGTGCTTCTACTTTAGCCAAAGCACCCCCTCACTTCAATGTATTCTTCTTTATGTGGTTTGCTAAAGTAAAGCTCCACTTTCCAATTTACGGTATCCTTGTTCAACACAAGATTATCCGAAACTTCTATGGCTCTTGGCCACTTCCCTTTTATTTTGTGTAGAACCTTGTCTAATAAGCCGCTTAGAACCTCGTTCTACAAAATTCCAAACCTTAGTTCCAACAACTCCATTAACACCTTTTACAAGGTGTGTAACCTTTGTTGTTATCACATTTTCAAGAACACTTCGGATTTAACTTGATAGTGTGTGTACCTCACAGTGTTACAACACTTTGGGCAACACTTCATGCAATTGTGGTTTTGGTGTTACACCACTTTTGGCAACACTTTATTACAAAAAATGCAAATGAAGCTCCACGGTGTTCCATAAAGTGTGGTCACACCCCCACATTTGCGGACTTCCATTCGAAATCACGATTGTCTTCCTCAATCAAGCCGAACTATCAAATCCTCAAGCCCCATTTCCTTCCGCTTGTACTTGAGTATTTCTTAAAATCTTTCCACGATGACGGCAATTTTTCGATAATCGCAGCCACTTGAAATGACTCATTCAAAATCATCCCTTTAGACACTAAGTTGTGAAGTATGATCTGAATTTCTTGCACTTGATTGATCACCATCTTGGTGTCAACCATCTTATAATCCAGAAATTTCCGACAACAAATTTCTTTGTCTTTGCCGCATCTTCTTTTATACTTTTTTTCCAAAGAGTCTCACAACTCTTTGGACGTTTTGAACGAACTATAGGCGTTGTAGAGGTATCGTCTAGCCCATTCAAAATATAATTCGACACGAGAAATCGTTGTTATGTCAAGCATCCACAAATGATTCTCTGTTGGTTGTCGGTTCTTCATCGCCAACGCAGGTGGGTCTTCCTTCAAGAAAGCGAGACAAACACAAAGTTGTCGGAAAGAACAACATCTTATATTGCCAACGTTTGAAGTTAACAGGAGAACTTCGTTGGTTTCTCCGTGAGCCGGAGCGACCATTGGGTGAACGGCCCGAAGCCGTTGTCTTGAGCAAACATAATTGTTTTCTTGCGATTGTTGGTAAATATATCCGGTTTCTTGTTTAAGAAATGGCTAAGTGTTTGGATGTTTAGTCAAGGCCTCGAAATGGATTCGATCTCCGCAAGATGAAAACGCCCGTATACAAACTAACGGTTCGGCGTTCATCTCTCTAAGATACAACTTTAACAATTCCGGTTTAGCGGATTTGCAAAACCAAAACTACGAAAAACGTTCAAGCTTTTGAACAGGGGAACAATATGCTCGAATGCAAATGACCGATTTTAATCTTATGTTTTTCGTATTTCGTAAGTCATTTCATCTGCGAGGGGTTCGAATTATATAGGTAACAAGGTGCCCGTATGGAAAGATCATGTCTTTTGGCTCGAAAAGATATGTTTACACTGAAACAGTATTCTGTTCAACCTTTCGTGATCGGCCGATAAGAACCATCCATTGTATGTGACTAATCATGACAAAAGCCGGTATAATTTAGATGACAAAGAGTATCAAACTTTTTAGCTCCCAAAGTTTGAAATCGTCATAGTTTGAACGTAAAATATCTTTTACCCCTAAGAAAAGTGGGGTGGAATGTGTATTGGATATCTTAAATATAAAATTAAAATTACTAGCTAAGACTATGATGACAAGCATTAGAGACATCAAATATTAACTATTAAGGATTATACTTGAATTTATATTACCCTTTCTACGTCATGAAATGGATAAATGCAAAGACTTCTTCTAGAACAATGGGCTAATAGTAAATTGTAAAAAGAAAACCACTTAAGACAGGAAAGCTAAGAGGTCTTGACCTAAGCTTATAATTATTAGAGATAATCTTTTTTGTAATAATGATCATGGAAATAAAGGAAGATTTGGGTGAATATTATATTGTTTGACTAAAATTATTTTAGTTAGCTGAAGGGTTGATGAATCAATTACCTGACATCTAACGACTTTGAAATTTGAATTTGACAGACTCTGCTAGCTACTGGAAATTGCAACATATTTATAATATATACACTTCCAGTTTCCGTATGGGGTACTGTACAAACAAAAGGAACATGACGGGTAATTGGCAACTTGCGCCCTTAAATTACACTTGAT
Organism: Rehmannia glutinosa; assembly: GCA_016081115.2. NCBI lineage: Eukaryota > Viridiplantae > Streptophyta > Magnoliopsida > Lamiales > Orobanchaceae > Rehmannia > Rehmannia glutinosa. The sequence continues at coordinate 41,854 of JABTTQ020003044.1, read as the reverse complement.
TTGCACATTGCACCCTGAAATTCAATTTTGGCATTTTCCACCATTAAATTAGGTTATTTTTGCATTATGCACCCTAATGCTATTTCTAATGGATTTTTAACCGATTTGTCAGGTTTAAGGGTGTCCAATGGGGGTATTTTGGTCAGTTTTTATGTTAAAAATAAACTTTATCTTCTTCCTTTTATCTCTTTTTTTTTTTTTTTTTTTTTTTTTTTTTTTGAGAATATTTTATCTCTTTTAGTATTCACGTAAAGTCAAATAGGTTCCTCCATTTTTAGTTATTTTATCACTTTTTTCCCCTCCAACATTCTTTTTTTTTGTTCCTTATCCAGTTAAGATTAAATCTATTTTAGCATCCCGATTTCGATAATTATACATCATGAAAATTAGTCTTTTTTAAGGTAGGTGCAATAAACAAAGGGACCTGAGCAAATTGTTCAATAAATATCTTACTTTGATTTGCAAAAATTAAAACAAATAACATTGATTATTTCTCCAACAACTAGAAGTCTGACAAAGTGGTGTTAGAAGAAATATAACAAAATAAATTACAATCAATGCTTCAAATAGAGCCCTCACTTCTTTCACGTCAATTATACAACCTTGTTACAAAGGAATTCCGTCACTTTGTTGTGTTACAAATGTATTTGAGTCCATCTTATAAATCCTGGTTGCAACCAATGATGATGGTTCCTGTGCATATCATAGTTAACATTAGAATAACATATTAACAATATATAAATACTACATTGTAATTTTATGAAAAAAGTACTAAATATTAGAAAAACCTGTATTGTTGTCCTAGAACCCATACTACCAGAATATGATTTCCCAACCTTTTTCTTTACCTTACAAGAACAAACAAATAATATGAATAAAGATGCATTATTCGACAAGATGAATAAAATGAAAGTAAAAAATTCATATATTTAATGATCTGCACATGTGAAGATTCTAGCTAAAGACACAAAATGATCTGCACTTGAATTTTCAACAACTTTTTTGCCTCTATCAAGCACATGTGAAGATTCATCTCTCATGCCAACTCATTCAATCTCTTGATCAATATTCTCATCAAACAACACATCATCATATTCAAAGTCACTCTCTTCAAAGCCATCTCTTCAAAGCCATCACTGAATGTTGAATCACTCCCATCATTTTCTTTATCATCATTTTCTTCATTTTCATCTGTATCATCATCAATTTCAATCATCCCAGGTTCATGACCTTGGTATGCTTCCTCATAATCTTGGTGATTCAAGTCATGACAATCTTTGTTAAGTTCATGATCAATAGATTCAACATAAATGCTAACTACCCTTTCACTGTCCACAAAGTTTATTAAATTTCTAGCATCCTAATCATGGACTATAACAATTAATTTAGTGCAATCATCGTGTCCATTTAAACTGTAATAAAACATCAAACTATTTTCATAGCCTATTTGTTTAGCCACATAATACGTTCATTCAAATTCATCTCTCTAAAATCACAGAAGTCAAAAAAATTGACTTTACCACCAATATAAAATTTGCCATTGCGATCCATGAATGAACCGAATGATGCATTTTTATCTTTGAAAAATGTACTCCTATTATCTGCAAATATCCAAAAGTTAAGACTATTAATAACGGTAAAAAAAAGTTATTGTGAAAACAGTAGCACTAACAACCAAGAACAGTGATTGCTTAGTTGCATATAATAAAACAAGGTTCATCATTATATTAAACTATAAAGGAATCAAGATCACATATTTAATGCAATATATTCCATTCAAGTTATACTTCCACGTAAAAAAGCATTTAAAAATAAAATGAGATAATGAAAAAGTGTTCTTAGTGGTTTAGTGCATATAATGATCAAAGCCCATTATCACATTGTGCTGTAATGTCATAAAATTCACATATTTAACATTATCAATGAAGAAAAATTTGTAGAACACATTACCATAGATTGGTGCTTGACATACTATTGGTATTTGCAATACCCGTTTAATATTATCTTCTTGTCTCAAAATCCCAACCATTATTTTGTGACTAACATAAACACTAAAAAACTTGGTTTAGAGTGAAGAAATGGGAAGAAGACGAGAAATGATGGTCTAATTATGAAACCCTAACCATGTTTTTTTTAAAGGGATTATAAAAAATTAAGAGACTATAATACCCCCCGGATTACCTTAAACCTGTCATATCGGTTGCAAATCCACAAAAAATAGCATTAGGGTGCATATTGCAAAGAACATCCTAATTTAATGGTGGAAAATGCCAAAATTCGAATTTCAGGGTGCAATGTGCAAATCAAGTGTAATTTAAGGGTGCAAGTTGCCAATTACCCGAACATGACTAAGTTTTCTAATATTCGGTTGGATCTGTGTACATTTGAAATTTGTGAATAATATTATTTAATAAATGATTATCATATTTAACAAAAAAACTAAGGTACTTAACATTTAATATATATGACACTGTTTTATTACGCGTAAATGTTAAATAAAAGTTAACGATTAAATTTGAGGTAATTGTGCATTTTTGTCTTTAATAATACTGAGTTTATTTTTTTCAATTTTTTGGGAACATGACTTTCTGTTTCTAAAGAAGTTTTCTTCTCTAATGCTAGCGCGTCAGTGATGTAATAATGTGAAATTGTGAATATCATTATTTCTGTTTGTAGTAGTACTGTAAAAGTATTTTTCAATTTTCATTTAATATTCCCATAAAAATTAGATGAAGTATTGTTATTTAATTTGTATCATCTCTCTTTCTATAAGTTCATTGTATAGAAAAAACAAATAAATTTTTTAAAAAATAACAGGCTTGATTGCAATTTTAGTCTAGACTGGAACTCTTAGGGCTTGACAATCTTAGTCCCGTAACTTCTTGATGTGGTAGTTTCGGTCCTTGACGATTTGATCCTTTAGTTAAAATAACAATTTTAGTCGTAACTATAACGATCATATGTCTTTTCGATATTTTGGCTAAAAAAGACAATGGTATTGTATGAACATATAAAATTGCACAAATTAGAACATGTGGGTCAAAATTGAGACCTAAAATATTACGGACCAAATTGCTAGGCCTCTATAGGTTAGAGACCAATTTCCTAATTAAGCCAAAATAACAACCAATAGGTAATAAAAGAAAGGGATCATTGCAAAAGTACCCCGAGGTTTCACCTAATTACGAGAAAAACCCAGACTAACTTCTAAAATTACAAAAAGTACCCGAGGTTTGATCCAGTGTTAAAATTAAGGGGTAAACGCAATATTTTTATAAATATGAAGGGTGATTTTGAATTTTTTGCTTATAAAGAGTTTAAATGTTAGACAAAATAAAACCTCGGGGTATCTTTTGTAATTTTGAAAGTTAGCTGGGTTTTTTTTTTTGTAATTAGGTCAAACCTCAAGGGTATTTTTGTAATTGACCTAAAAGAAATAAAAGAAAAAAATTGGACTGATCTAACAAAGAAGGTGGCTGTTGACTTATTATAGGAAGAAGAATTGGTCATGAACATTTACGTGGAAAGACAGAATGCCCCAATTGGAAAATCGTGATCCAGATGTTAAACACGTGTTAAAGTCGCCAAGCTTCGAAAGGGCGAAAAATGAGGAAAAAGAAAAGAAGACAAAACAAATGTATTTTGTCACCAAATTTAGCAAAATGAAAAAAAAAACACAATTTTCAAAAGAACAATTGTACCAAAAGAAATGGACCTATGTTGCTGCAAGAGAGACTATTAGGACAGCCATTTTTAGAGTGTTTAAGTGGAATTCATTAATTTGGTGTTGAATCAAATTATTGAGAGAAAAGTTATTTGAGCTTAATATTGTTAGCCATGACATTACATAAATACTTACTTAATAAATGAGAAAATTGACATGGGAGGGTTTGAAAATTAAAATTCAAGACTTAATTGTCCCAGACGAAATTATCACTTTAAAAACCGTTGTAAGTGGCTTCATAATTTTTATTCGGCTTTGTATTTCACTTTTTGACAGCATTTCATTGGAAATTCATCAATTTAGCGTTGAATCAAATTATTGAGATAGAAGAGGTTAGGCTGAGCTTAATATTGTTAGACATGACATTACATAAACACTTATGTAATAAATGAGATCCGAGGGTTTGAAAATAAAAACTCAAGACTGTCCTAGACCAAATAATAACTTTAAAAATCCGCTCTCGTGGCTTCAAAATTTTACTCTATTTTATATTTCTTGTTTGGATGAATGATACATTTATATATATATTTCATTAATTAAATGAAAATAATTTACCTCATAAACCTTATGAAAAATGTAATAATAAACTTTAATTTGTATTTGTAGAGTGTGTTTGAGGATGATTAATCTGTCCCATTAATGTCATCATTAAGAACGTTTGACCATAGTTTGAAAATGAATTACTTGTTTTAAGTATTTCATAAGCTTTCTACTTAATGTCCATACACAAAAGAAACACGCAAATAGTTGAAATTTTGGCTTAAGCGTTGACAAGAGGCAACAAGAATCCAAATTATGAGGTGTCCAAATCCTAGAATTAAATTCCAAAAAGTTAAAAAGAGGGCTTTTTTATCGATTCAAGCAATCCATGGAACTAAGAAACATTTATTTCTTTATAATTGGGTGGGGGCTGTAACAACCATACCGACTAAATAGTCTTTCTTTGGAGACTTTTTAGAAAGGTCAAAGCTATCGTGTACTCGACACTTGTCCCTAAACTCAAGCACATTTTACCTTGAGCTAATTAATTTCTTTAATTTGGCTTATAATCATCCTACAAATTCTACCAAGGAAACTGTATTATGGGAAATACATGTGTCTTTAAATCCGTTTATTGGTAATATTGACAACCTATAATATCATGTTTTGATTATATGGTTTAATCAATTGCCAACACCTTCAATGTGAACACAATTGTTGTATACCAACATAAATAATTATGTAGTAAATGTAAACAGGAATACCAATAATTTCATAGGGATAATCACAAAAACTACCCATTAGGTTTAATGTAATTATAGAACTTTTGTTATCTTTCAAAATTATAAACACCTCATTGATATTTCTATTCACCTAACAAAATACCTCCTCTTGAAGGTGCGGTTTGTAAGAGAGAAACAAATGTTAATGGGATATTTATATTAATTTTGAAAGATAATTGTTTTTAAGTAATTAGGCTAAATCACATGAGTAGTTTTTGTAATTAACCCTATCATACTAACTTTAAGGTAAAATTTGGGAAAATAATTTTTTTCGGTCTGTAACTTGTACTAGTTGGAGATTTAGTCATCCAAGTAATTACTTCTAAACTTTGGTTCAACATCTTTCAAAAATATGACATAGAGTTTGATTTTGACGAAAATTGTATAATTTTACATCAAGTGATAACTAAAGGCTGATGGGTGCTAATGTGTCTAAGAAAACTTAAAGATTTTGGTAATTTGACGCAAAAATGAACATGTTAAATTACCAAATTAAATTGACGCACAAAATTTGCGGATTTTTTTTAGTACAATAGGGATAGTAGGGAGGGAACACATACTCGCATGAGATCGAACCCGAGCAAGGGGCGGAGCTAGGAAATTTTTCGGTGGGCCGGATAAGAAAATCATATAAAATATACTTAAAATATATATATTTTCTTAAAATCATAGTGTAAAAGATATACTTAAAAAATGGGGGGGGACCCGGATTGGCGCCCTCCTCCGCCAGTGAACCAGTCAATTATCAAATACTAACTTACTTACCATTTGAAGCCTTGCGGTTGATCACTGTATGGGGGGATTTTAATTGTGCCAAATCACCAAAACCATCAATTGTTTTTATATGTTTGCACCTAGCTAGTCATAGCCAGCAATATCAGATAAAATCACACAAATCTGTTCAAAATAGAACTAAACGTCCAAATAATGGATCAAAATCTAAATGTAACTACTTCGAGCACTAAACAAAATAATCAAAGTTACCGACCGAAATAAATTATTTTCCCAGTACTACGTATACACAGATTTCATATTTTATATACTTACGCAATTGTCTAAAGTTTCCCCAGCAGCCAGCACACTACATAACAGCAAAGAGAAGAAAGAGAGATTGACATAAAACAGGGCCGGCGCCAAATCCTAATGACTTCACAGTCTGCTTATCACACACACAACACACACTGCCTTCTCATCTTCTATATAAAGAGGTTCACCTTATCATTTCGACCAACAAACTTTCACTTTTTTTGTTTCAAAAGTACTTCTCTTTGCCTTTGAAATTTTGAAATTTCTCTTACAGTGATCTTAATAATTATCAATATTAATAATGGGACGATCACCATGTTGTGATAAAAATGGGCTGAAGAAAGGTCCATGGACACCTGAAGAAGACACGAAGCTCATTCAATATATTCAGACTCATGGTGCTGCCAACTGGAGAAACCTTCCCAAAAATGCTGGTATATAAATACTTTTATTTTCTTTTCTTAAACTGAAAAATAAAAATAAAAATAAATTAAATATTATATTTTTGTTAAAACCATATTAATTTTACATGATTGCAGGGCTTCTTAGATGTGGGAAGAGTTGTCGACTGCGTTGGACGAACTATCTAAGGCCAGATATCAAGAGAGGAAGGTTCTCATTTGAGGAAGAGGAAACCATTATTCAACTCCACAGTGTTCTTGGCAACAAGTAATTTAATTTCCCTACTTCAATTTTCCAAAATTCCAATTTCATAAATAAATAATAAAAAAGAAATTTCCGTTACATTTCATCATAAAGATATGGGATTTCCTATGTCTCCTATGATGCACGGTGTTTTATCTAATGTTTTAATTCATCATGAATCAAGTGAATATCAATGTATAAATAAATTTATGTCATTATGTCATTATTTTGTATACGTGAAATTCACTTGGTGAACTGAAATACCAGATCAGTACTCAATATATGCAAATAGAGAAATATCTCATGTTTTTCTATAATCGATCTGATGAACTAGGTGGTCTGCTATCGCGCACGTTTGCCTGGAAGAACAGACAATGAAATCAAGAACTATTGGAACACACACATCAGGAAGAGGCTTCTAAAAATGGGTATTGATCCGGTGACTCACGCCCCACGGCTCGATTTTTAGACCTATCGTCACTTCTCAACTCACCACAGCTCAATTTATCGAACCTCGTTAGTCTTCAAACTCTTCTAAATCCAGAAGCATTAGGGCTTGCGCTACATCTTTTGTCATCATCAAACAACGAAAACCCTAATTTTTAAACCCTAATCATAATGGACTTCAATATGATCAGGCCCCAATTTTCAACCTAATCAGTTTGAAAATGTTGTCAATCAACAAATCCCATCAAATCATAACACTCCCTCATTTCAAATCAAACTCAATCTTTACAAGGGAATATGGGTCATTTTTCTATGAATTCTACTAACTCAAGTGACCAAATGCTAGTCAAGATTACTTGACAAATTCTACTACTACAAGTGAAGGTCTCCCTAGTACTAATCTGTCAAGCTTTTTAATGGAGTACTTTCTGATCAAATGAAGGGGGACTTATCATCGGAGAATTCGAGCTTTGATAATTCGGTTCTATCGACACCTTTATCTAGCCCGGCTCCTCTAAATTCAGCCTCAACTTTTATCAATCGAAGCACTGAAGATGAAAGGAAATTAGCTTTTGCAGTGACTTGTTAAGGTTTGAAATTCCAGATAGTTTAGACTTAGATGATTTTATGTAAATATTAGTGTCTTAACTGCAGTTATATTTTCAGTTGTTTTAGGCTGTGTAGAATGGACCTTTTCTATGTTTTTTGGTGGTTAGGTCCTGTAAAAGCTTGGCTTTGTTATGGCTAATGCTAGTATGTTTTTGTGATCTTATATATGTACATTTATATATGGTTGAAGTTTGTATGTATAATACTTTTTCATATATATTGTCCAAATTTCTCGAATTTAGCTTCGAATTTTTGATTCGTATATATGTTTCATTAATTGTTCCCTAGATCTACTGCCCAGGGTAGTATTTCTCCTCATTTTTCTAATTAAACTAAGAAAATTTAGTCTTGTGAGAAATTCTAAATTTGTGGTAAAATACTTTTGCAATAATTATGTTTTAATTGGAACGACTATAACACTGAAAGTGTTGGCATAATGTTCAGAAATGATTGCTATATATATTATGTGGCCAAATAATGCGTACACAAACCGAGTAACTGGATTATGGAAAACAAACATATCCATATTTCCTTGAGCTTTAAAATAACTGTATCTTTTTTTTTTTTTTTTGGGGGGTGGGGGGGTGGGGCATAGAAAAGCTTGTAATTTATTGACTACATAAAGATCCTTTGTTACGATGCTTTTATCAACCAACAAGGAAAATTCTCTTCCACCCAACAAAATGGTAAAGGAAGAAGAACAAGAATATTTTGCCAAAGAACAACACAATTAGTCCATTTAACGTGGAACAACTTCGTGACGAAAGGCATTCACTGATCATATCCTTAATTGTTAGCACGCTTCAGAAACAGCATAAAACGACTTCAATTGAAAAGAAAGAATGAAACGGATATATTAAGGATTCACAGCTCATCAATGTGGTCCATGAAGGCTGTACTACATAGTACAATTGATTATGGAGAATATTCCCAAATACAGCTCAGCAAATGATAAATGATATATATTGTTGATCTTATCTAATTAGGGCCCAACATCTATAAATAATGTATGATTGGATTGTGTATGATAAAGTCATTTTGAAAATTAAAGAAATCTACTGCTCCATTAAGATGGTTTCTTTCAATATGATTTTATTCATGTCTTATGCTGCTTATAGTCTCCGACGCAAGTGCCTCATGTAAGTTAAAACCATTTATTCATGTTTCTACATCATAAAAAAAAAAACGTGTATGCGGAAGCTAAAAAAGTCCAGCATCATCAAGTGAATTTTTTTAAAGGTCGAATTTCAAAAATATTTCCTTTGGATTTCACATGTCTTCTCTATTAAATAGATGGTGTATTCTTTAATATACTGAGTGACAAGAGGACCATGGATATCTCTCTATATATAGTTATTTTCCCATAAAAAATAACACATCTCATATGTAACTACTTATGTTAATGTTGCACCATTTATGAACATTAGTTGCATTAATGTAACAATGCATTAACATGGGTTTGCAACCCATGTTGCATTAATGTTACAATTTGCATGTAACTCATATTACTTAAATGTTACATTCTCCCACTTGGTGCAAACATAATTAAGAAATAAAATACATGAATCGGAGGATATGTCCTCTGTATGCGAATAATATCAACTATATATTACGGTGTATTTATATTTCTCAAATTCTTTATGTGATTACAAAACTTAATGAATAAACCACTATGTTTATTCTAGGTCCAAACATTAATGATATATCTCAACACAAATGTGCGCACAAAATGAAAAATATCAATTTGAATAAAAGTTCCAATAAATTATATTACGGAACTAAGTCCCATTCATACTACATGATCCTTAAAATTCTTTAGTGCCATGCCTTTAGTTAGGGTAATTTGCTAATTAAGGCAAAATATAAATAAATTTGTCGGAATAAGTGAATTTGTGAGGGTATGCGGTATTGCTCATTGGCGCATTTACATCTGCGACAACGAAATTTTTATTTTTTAAATATATTTTAATGGTTGGCGCAATGGTGAAGTCTTGCCCGACCCAAAAACCAAAACTTTTGTTGGGGTTTCAGGGGTGGGGTGGGCTGCGGGGTGGGGTGTTGGGGGTTGGGGAAGGGTTTGTGGTGTGCGGGCTACGAGTTTAAGAGTGAGGGTGGGGTGGTGGGTGTGGGTAGGGAGGGGTGGATAATATTTATTATTATTTTATATAATAATAAATTAATAATTATCCCATTTAATTAGTGTATATGAGAAATTTATATGTAACTTTTTCCTTTCTTTATCTATTTTTCTCGTATAATATATCAAATTAATTATTTTTCACGATCTTCAATTTGTCATCCATATTGCATATTTTTGTAAGAAGATAAATACATAGTAATAAATTGAGTCTCGATTTGAGAAGGCCATTTCACGAGTGATACACATATAGTATTTAGAATTAACAATACCCCTAATTTTTACCGTAAATACCACGATCATAAATTTTTACCTTGATTCTGAAGCGATACACGTATAGTATTTAAGTTCGATAATACCCTAATTTCACCCTAAATATCGATTATAAATTTTTACCTCGATTTGATGAGGTTGAATTTTTTTTCCGGAAAGCAATGTTGTTGTAAGCAATCCGAAAAAAATTTAACCTCATCAAATCGAAAATATAAATTTGTGTATTAAGTGAAAATCTGAACGTTGTCGAATTCTAAATACTATCGTAACTTAGAATCACCTTTCTCAAATGGAACCGGTTTATGACTATGTATTTATCTTCTTGCAAAAATATGCAATATGAATGTCAAATTGAAGATCGTAAAAAAATAATTAATTTGATGTATTATCGTTAAAAGCGAGATAAAAAATAAAAATGTTACATATGAATTTCTCATACACAAATTAAATGGAATGATTATTAATTTATTATTATTTAAAATAATAAAAAATTACCCGCCCCCCTCAATCTTTCGTGCACAAACCTCTTCCCAACCCCCATCCCACCCAGTAACCATCCCCACCCCACCCCCAACAAAGAAATTTATATCTTTGAGGTGGCACACCTCACCACTTATGACCACCGTTGAAATATGATTAAAAAAACAAGTAATTGGCGCGAGATGTCTAATGCGCCATAAGTATATCGCATACAACTTCACAAATCCACCTATTTAGTCAATTTTATTTATATTTTGCCTCAATTAGGCAAATTACCCCTTTAGTTAAAGGATCGGCAACCATCGATTCGGTCTTAATGTATTCATGACCACTTTCTTCTCTTTAACACGTTCTCTAACGGCTAAGTACTTGATGTCGATGTTTTTACTTGACTACCACTTTTATTGTTTTTAGCCATAAATCTGCATTTGAATTATCACGATACAATCTTAATGGCACTAGAAATAGAACCCACAACTCTAAGCCGATTATGAAACTCTTAAACCATACACCATGGTAGTAGCTTCAAAACATGATACAAACTCATCTTTCATGGTTGAAGTAGCGATAAAAATCGATTTGCACTTCTCGAATCGACTCAGCTGGAGCATGAAAATGTATCCGGATATTGACTTTTGTGAATCAACACATCCATCAAAATCGCATCAAAGTAGCGATCACTTTTCCAAATTATCGGACCGTTTATATATGAGCATGTAATCTTTTGTCCGCCGAAGTTATCTCAACATCCGACTTTGCGGCTATCTAGTGATCAAGACACTGGGTTACTACGATATCTTCTAATATTCCAACAACAAATCAATATCCGGTGTAAATCTGACACTTTAGGCATACATAAAGGCTTCCAACGGTAAGCATATGGAATGGTTTTCATTTGTTCCCCATTAAGCTCATTTTTCGGACATTGATTGATTGAATTTATCACCGCTTCACAATGGGTGCTTGCAACAGTGAACAATCCTTCATATGGAATCTCTCAGAACTTTATTGATATAGGTCTCACGAGAATGAGCCCAAAAAATGCCTCGAGATCTATCTCTATGAACCATGATGCCATTGACATAAGATGCCTGCCCATATCTTTCATATCAAAGTTCTTTGAGAGAAATTATTTCACCTCATATAGCAAACCTTTATCATTAGTAGCAAGCAAAGTATCATCACGGAAAAAAATTCACTTTTGGTCCCATTAGATTTACCCCACGATGATTTTAGTCCCATGTCTTGAAAATAGTCCCATAAGATTTTCTTATCTCACTAATGGTCCCACCGTTAAAAAAATAAGCTATCAAACCTATCAAATTAAAAAGTCAAACATGCGATTTGGGACCAAAGTGAAAACAATGTGACTAAAATCATCGGATGCTCGATCTAATGGGACCAAAAGTGAATTTTCTCTAAAAATAAATATAACTAATATCTATTTTAAACAATATATTATCATTTTAGTTACTATTTTTTATTTATTTTAAAAAATTTACAAGTAAATTAAATGATGAAATTTATAATTCAACTTATATAAAATAAAATTTACGGAAACTAATTTTTAAAAATAGATGTTAATTAATTTTTTTGTGAATGTGTAATAAAAAACAAGATGAAATACATGTATCATTTATTTTAATTAGAAAATTAACAAAGTAAAATAAATGATAAAATTTATAACTCAAGTTATAAAATTTAAATTTTACGAAAAAATAACTTCTAAAAGTAGATGTCAATTAATTTGTTTTATAATGTGTAATAAAAAATGAAATACATGTATCATTTATTTTAATTAGAAAATTAACAAAGTAAAATAAATGATAAAATTTATAACTCAAGTTATAAAATTTAAATTTTACGAAAAATAACTTTTAAAAGTATATGTTAATTATTTTTTAATTTGTAATATGAAAAAAAGATCAAATACATGCATATATAACACGGTGCGTGTATGTGTATATATGTAAAAAACAAATTGGGGGGGTCACTATGTTCTTGCCCCGGATCTTTGGTCTCATATAACTTGATGTATGTATATGTAATATTTTTTTGAGGAATGTAGAGTTTGATTTAAAAATATAATATTTGAAAATGAAAAAGTAAAAAAATGTGGTTAGTTAACATTACTAAAATATTTTTAATAGTATTTATAATTTAACTATACTAAAATATTTTTAATAGTATCTTTCTAAACTTTTTAAATATAATTCCTACACTTAAAAATTATGAAATTATTTAATATCGTAACTTTTTTATTTTATTGATAGTTGAACTATATATTTCCAAGGCGTAAATTATTTTGTTTTCAAGTGGGACATTCACAATATTAATTTAAATAAATAACTCAAAATATAAAATTTAAAATAATTTTTATCACCAATAATATTAAATTTAACCAAAAAAGAATAATGGGATCATTTTTGGTTAAAAATTTAAATTTGGTGTTCTATGGGACTATTTTTGTCATTAAAAATTTAACTTTGGTGTTCTATGGGACCATTTTTGTCTTGATAAAGGTTTTCGTTAGTTTTTAATGGAGTTTCGAGTTTAGAGTCCTTTGGGACTATTTATAGTGAAAAATATCGATTTGGGACTAAAAGTGAGTCTAATGGGACTAAAATCATCGGGGGGTAGCACTAACCTAATCACATGCGGATTATGAGAAATAATCTAAAATATAGCCATAACCTTATGGACTCGTGAAGTCATAATGAAAGGCGTCGATAGCTAACGTCACCACATGGGCTGTTCATGAAATTTATCATTATGAGGAGTTTTAGATTCTGTTTTTATTCTTTTTATCTTTCGCTTTGCTTTTTTTTTTTTTTTTTTTTCTTGTCTTTTGATTTGGTCGGGTTTCTTTCCGCCTTCAATGGCGGTTTCAATTCTTGTCGCGGAAAATCCAACTCAGGCATGGGTCATATGCAAATGTGGCTGACTTCAACTTCTCTTCAATCCACCTCCATTTCGATCCCAAGAAAATCGTTCCAATTGGCACTCACCGGGAAAAAGATGGACGGGGTTCTTGGCTTTTCTTACTTGGAGAATGATCGTCTTGCGGAGACTTGGAAACTTCACCTTGATAGGTAAGTTCTCTTTCGCAACTCCTCGACTAAAGAATTCTTGGTTTTCATGCACAATGCGAAGGGGCCATTTTCTTGGAGCTTTGCAAACCCTTCTCATATTATTATCAAATTACATTTGGAGGAGGATTACAATAAGTTGTGGATGGGCACTATTTGGTCATTGGGGAAGAGTGCCCCGTCGCGCGTGTTCAAGTGGGCGCCGATGTTTAATCCGAGAATGGAAGCTCTCTTGCACCCGGTGTGGATTAAGCCTTCGAGGATTGCCTATCGATTTTTGATCACAATGCTTTGTTGCTATCGGCAAAGTGATAGGGATACCTCTTGGGGTAGATTCTCCCGAATGGCAACACGATCCAGTTATCTATGGCTCGTGTATGCGTTGAATTAACTTGTTGAAGGAGAGAATACGAGATTATTCTTGAGTTAGCGGTACAACACCGTGCAAAGGATTGTGTACGAGCGGATTCAGTTATTGTACTCATTGCAAGCATATTGGACACTCAATTGAGGGATGTTATATGAGCGGAAATAAAGCTCGACCACCACCACTGTTAGGCGTCAGGCCACCACGCAAGTTGTTCTTTGGAAGACAAGCTTGAGAAGAAGCTGATTGGAAATATGGAGAAGTTAAAGGGCGTAAGTTTCAATACGAAGAGTATAAATCGGGAAAACCCTAATCGAACCCGACTCAGAAATGCTGCTCGTGGCGTTAATCAGGGTTGCTCTAATAATCGGGCTTGGATGATGGTCAATAAGAAAGGAGCTAGGGAGGGGGAATGGTTACAAAGGATATTTTGAATTTGGCCACAAAATCGAAACACATTTATTTTGAGGCTAATAATTCAAATTGTGAAGGGTCTCCTTAATCGATTCTACATACTGGTAATGGAGCTTTTGAGTCGTTGGATGATCTGTCAAATTGGTTGAAGGTCACGATCGATGCAGGAATTTAAAATTGGACTTGCCTATATCAAAGCTACTAATAAGCGGGATTACGTGATGTTGGACTCTAATAAATTTGATTTAAACGCCCGATGAGAAGGTAATATAAGCGATTAAGAGTCTTCCTAATTTTATGGAGCAGGGAATCGTGCATGGTTATGAAAGGATTGAAAAATCTGAATTCAAAAATGTGGAAAATATTATTGGGCACAATTTTTCTTCTTCATTACGAGATGAATATGGAAAGCGGAAGTGGGTGATAGTATGTTTAATGGAAGCGGATTTATTGGAGGATAATTTGTTGGAAGAAGGTGAAATTAAGGGAGAAAATCATGGCATGGTAACGACAAATGATTGAATTTACATGTTGCTTTGCATGGAAATAATGGCCATCATGGTGCACATGGAAATTTGCATGAAAATAGGGCCCACTCATCAACAATACATGCAGAATTAAGGAATGAATCTCAACAAATTGTGAAAGTGAATTCAAAAAATGTCAACGGTCCAATCAGTGCAGTGCGGTGGACGTCCATATGCGGTTGGGCCCCATTTGGCGGCGGCGTGATTAAAGGGGAGAATAATGGCGCATTATCCGAAAATATTCCCTCTAAACTCTCGAAAGCTGCATCACCTTTGGAGGGTGTTATTGGCCAACTTATTACTAATGGGCATTTGCTTCAAAAGGTGGAAAATGGCCAGCACATTTTGGAATTTAACACAAACATTAAGGATGGCTCATGCACCCTTTCGTCTTCATGCGCACTCAACAATCTTTGTAGGCCCCAGATGTTTTTGTCCCCTTTGGATAATTCAACCCATAACCCTCGATTGGACCAAACATGCTCAAATATTGGGAATTTACATGGGCCCACATCTATGTCTTCCCATGCAAAAAAGTGGAACATAACTGCGGCCCACGACTTGGCTGACAACAACAATATTGAGCAAAGCACTTCAGCGCGTGATGTGGCATTTTATCAATTTGGGCCAAGGTTTTACTTCCTCTCCATTGCATTATTCAGCCCATGAAAATGAGTTTAAAATGGCCCAACAATTTGTTGCCCACCACGCCCCATCCTCGGCCTTACGGCCGGATGATGATGGCTTGAATCTAACTTGGGCCAAATGTGTTGTTTAAACAAGGCCCAAGCTTTTTCTAGTACCCTAGCCCAGGTTTCGATTTTAATGGTTCCAAGCCCAACTATTTCACACCTTCTCTAACCCGTATCATCTGCTTGACCCAACGAACATGATTGCTCAAGCCCACTCCGCTAATTCATCTTTCTCGTCATTGTTGCTATTGCACCGGACCATCGGGTTCGGACCACTGCCCCCTTGTCCCACTATTTCGTCATTAAGGAGGTGGGTTTATTTGATAAAAATGGGCCAAATAATATGGATGCTCTCTTAGACATTGGCCTTGATTCGGCGATTCACGTGAAGGGAAAAATGATACACTATTGCCAAGGCTGGTAGTGATGTTAGTGTTGATCAATCGGATAAAATCAAAAAATCCGGGGTTGACAAAGTCTCGAAATTGACAAAAGAAGACTACAAAGTCGGGCAAATTGCTTCATAATTTCCTCTACAAAGGAGGAGCGAGCCAACGACCCCAAAATCGTCGGTGTTTCTAAATCCTCTTCTCATTCTAATTGTTAATTATGTCGATTAAATTCTTAACGTGGAATGTGAGGGGTATCGCTAATCCGGGTAGCCAACGTCATTTGCATGTGTTAATTTCTCGTCATAAATTGCCTTTTGTTGCGCTTTTAGAACCTATGACTTTGCCTGAGTTTAGTTTCTATTGTCGTAGATTTGGCTTTGATAATGGCTTGAGTAATTGTTCTAATCATATCGGATTATGTCTGTGCTCATTTACATTTTGACATTCTTGTTGATCATGCACTTACTATTACATTGTAGGTTGACATCTGCTTTGTTGCCTCGGCTATTTATTTGACTTTTGTGTATGCTAAATGTGATAGAGTAGCTAGATATGTTTTGTGGGATACCTTGCGTGAGATTGCGATTAGTATGGAGGGGTTACCCTGGCTTGTTAGCGGCGACTTTAACATTTTTTTGCATGATCACGAGAGGATTGGTAGTATCAGCGATAGGTCGGATGAGATCGTGATTTTGCACTATATGATTCTTGTTGTGAATTATTTGATGCGGGGTGTGAGGGCTATCTTTCACGTGGGCTAGAGGTGGGCTTCGGGAGAGACATTAGGGCTTTGTATAATGAACAACTTTGGGCTGATGTGTTTCTTCTTCTATTATTACGCATTTATCTCGTGTTCGCTCACGATCATGCTCCTTTACTCATATCTTGTCGGTTTGTACCGCATGTGCCTCGTTCTTCTTTCCCGATTTCGGCATATGTGGATACGTCACCATCTTTTTGCGGGTTGTCAAGGAAGCATGGGGGCATCCCAGTGGTTGTTTTGGAATGAGGAGCTTGCAACACAAATTGAATAGGGTCAGCCTTGAGACTCAAGATTTGGAATCACCAGGCGTTTGGTAATGTTTTTGATCGGGTTAGGCGGGGCGATGAGCGATTTGATGCTTCAGGTTGTATATGATAGTGATCCGTCTCCGACTCGTGAATGAGCTACATCGTTGTGTGGTGAGTCTGAGCTATGTTTAAAAATGGAGGAGGATTTTGGCGCGAGAAAGGCTGCGATTAAGTGGGCGATCGAGGAGAAGCGCAACACTTAAGTTTTCCACGGTTTGTTAAGCGAAGCGGTGTCGCTAGAATTCACTCGATTGACGATGATGGAGTGGTGATCACGGGATTATGAGATTGGGAAGTCGGCGATTCGATTCTTTCGATCTCTATTGACTTGACTTGGAGTATCGACTCCCCCATCGATGAGTTCTTTCCCGAAACTTCGATTCCGTTGATCTTGATGGGTATGTGTTATGCCGGCGCTCGGGAGGTTCGTGAAGCGGTGTTTGGGATTGATCGATCTAGTGCCGGGGCACGATGGATTCTCATCTTTGTTCTTCGACAACCTTTGTTGGGATTTAAGTCGAGTTGGATGTTGAGGATCACGGTGGTTGACTTTTTCTCGGGTAATCTCATGCGTCCGTTCTGGCGACATCTATAATTCTCATCCCAGAAGGTTCTCACCCTCGAAGTGGGTGAGTTTTGGCGATTGCTTTGTGCAGCGTGGCGAATAAGATTATCTCTAAAAAATTATGAATGCGCGGTTGGTCTCGATTACGCGCTTTGATTGTGTCGCCCGAATCGAGTGGTTTCACACCGGTCGTGTCATCTCGGATAACATTTTGCTCGTGCGGGGAGCTTATCCGTGATATCGGCTTAGCCACGGAGACTCTAATGTGGTGATGAAGGCTGGATATGGCTAAAGCTTATGATAGGGTGCAATGGGATTTCTTGTATACATCTATGATTCACATGGGCTTCCGTTCGGTGGATTGATATGGTTGGTAGGCTTTGTATTGAGCATTGCGGCTTCTGCGTTACAGTTAATGGTATCTCTTACGGATATTTTCCTTCGACTCGGGGGGCTGCGGCGGGGATCATCTATCTCTGCTTGTTTGTTAAGCGCGGATATTTATCCCGAGGGATTAGATTCCATTATTAGGCGACACCGGGATATGATTTATCGGACGACGAGTTTTTCGGTGACTCATTTGCTTTATCTTTGATGATGTTGTTATCTTCACTAGGGCGTCGGCGATGGCCTCGCGTCACGTTGAGACACTTTCGGAGCATTATTACGCTCTTACGGCGGTGGTCGGTGTCGAAAAAGTAGATTCTTTACGGCCCGTTACATTGTGGTGAGGACACATGGTTCATGGTGGCAGGCTTTGTTCGCGATGACTTGCGATGACTTATTTGGGTGTCCTTTGTTGAAGGCGAATGGCGAAAGAGCTCTTCCTCCCGGTGATTGAGAGGATGTTGGATAGAGTTCTTTGGGTGGTCGCATCGGCATCTCTCCTTTGGTGGTAGGCTCGCTCTTATTGGACACGCTAATGGCCACCCCGTTGCATATTCTTGAGTCATGCGGCCGAAAACGATTATCACGGCGATTGGAAGCGGTCATGGCTGGAGTCTTACTTGGGGATCTATGCGGGACGAGAAGAAGACTCATTGGATCGATTGGGATATTATACGCCATCTATTTACGAGGTGAAGGTGAGGGTTGTGCCGACTTTCGGATATTCTTGTGCCTTGATTCAAGTTGTGGTGGAGGTTACGCGAGGCCATTCGTTGTGGGCTCAATTCTTGATCGGCAATCTTTATTCAATGGGTTTCGGTCTCCACTGTAGAAACTCTGTAACACATAATCATAGTCATCGGTGGAGCGCTTGAGGCGGATCGGTATTCGAGCCCGGGAGGCGGATTTTTGGTCTATTAGCGGTGGTAGCGGTGTGTCGGTTTGCAGGATGATATTTGGTTTTGGGCATAGGCGCTTGCGGATCATTGTTTGGATCGGGTTGGGTCATATGATGGTTGATTGGTTCATTCGCGATGGTATATGGGATAGAGATAGATGTATCGGTCTTGGTCTCCAGGATGTGGGCTTCAGAGAGTCTCATTGAGGATATATCCGGGGTTCGAGGTTCTTACGGGGTCGGAGGATATCATGCGGTGGATGTTTACCTCTCATGGTGGGTTCTCTATGTCTTACGCAGGATTCTCTCAGGGGTAGAAATGCTCGGACCATACGTATGGTGCCATTTGGAGCGATGCTCTTATTCCTACTATCTCTATTTTCCTTTGGCGCCTCCTTCGTGTCGTCTTCTGTGGATATCAAGCTTAAGGCGTGGCACTTCCATTGCCTCACGTTCTTTGGTGTTGTTGAATAATCCACACTCATCTCTCAGTCGAATCTATCCCTCACCTCTTTTTGATGAATGAATCTTTTTCGGTCCGTGTGGAATTACTTTCTTCCTTGGTTCGACAGTACACTTCCACACACCACTGATATGATATTGTTCCTTTCATTTTGGAGGAATCGCACACCACGGATCACACACGAGGCGGCAGGTTTCTTGGTTCCCTGCTTGATTTTATGGTTTATCTGGGCCGGAAAGGAATAGTGTCAAGCATCGACACATTCCTTTCTTGGCCTCACATTATTTGGCGGTGGAGCGGTATCTCGGATTCTTGTTTCGGTCGGCGTTTGAGCCCTTGGGGTCTGGATCTTCCCTCTTTGTGATTTTTGCGGGGAATGCTCCACCACATGTTTCACGCAGGCCTAGGTTGGTGATTTGGCGAGCCCCTCGGTCTCCTCGGATCAAGCTGAACACGGATGGTTCATTTGATCGAAACACATTGATTCTTTGGCGGTGGGGTTTGATTCGAGATCATTCGGGCGGACTCGTGTTGGCTTTTCATTATTAACTTTCCAGGCGATGTCTAGCTTTCATGCCGAAGCTACTTGCGTTGGAGATGGGAGGCTGCGGCATGCCGTCGGTGTTCTCTTGATTTGGATCGAGTTGGACCTTGCGGCGGTGGTCACCACGATCACTTCTGGTGGCCTTGGCTCTTGGCGAGTCGGCCACACCCTCATTCGCATTCGGAACATGCGAGGACCTTGATATTCGATTTCCCACATACATAGAGGGGAATCGACCAGCCGATCACCTAGCGGAGTTGGGAGGCTCCTTGCCCGATCACATTGTTGATGAGGGCACGGCTTCTCACCACCTCCTCTGCGCTCATTCGGATGGACCAGGCCTGGGATATCAAGGCTTGATTTTCATAGATCATTGGTTCTCTTTTTTTTTAGATATCTCATTATGATAGTCTTTCTAGATATCGTAGTGATAGGTTATTTGTTCTTTGATTTTCTCACGCCTTGACGGACATGAGATTGTATGACATTTTGATTATTTGATATACGGTAGGGGATCACGCCTTAATCCCCCAGGGTGTTATTTTGCTTTAAAAAAAAAAAAAAAAAAAATCATCGGGGGTAAATCTAATGGGACCAAAAGTGAATTTTTCTCATCATCCACATATAAGCACTGAAAACAAATCTTGCTCCCACTAACCTTGTGATATATACATTCATCCATGATGTTCTCTTCAAACCGAATGAAGTGACAACTTCATGGAACTTAAAATAACCAATTTGATGGGATTAACTTGTTTTTAGGTCCAAATATGGATTTATTAAGCTTGCAAACTAATTGCTCACCTTTACTAGAGGAGAAACCTTGAGGTTGTTTCATATAAACAACCTCTATAGGTCACCATTGAGGAATCTTTGTTTTCACATCCATTTGATGCAATTCATAATCAAAATGGGCTACTAATGCCATAATTATTCAAAGGGATCCTTTTTAGATACGGAGAAAATCTTTGTATAGTCAATTCCTTCTCTTTGAGTGAATCCTTGGCAACAAGTCTTGCTTTATATCTCTGATGTTTCCCTTTGAGTCTTTCTTAGTTTTGAAGACCCGACACAAGTGATGGTTTTCACACCATCGACTGACTTGCGAGATCCAGGCTTTGTTAGATGCCATATAATCCATCTCATTTTCATGGCATTATACCATAAGTTTGATTAAATAGAAATGATGGCCTATGAAAATATTTTAGGATCATTTTTAGCTCCAATATTATAGTCACACTCTTGTAGATATAAAACATAGTCACTTGAGAATTCTTTGGCCTCCTCATTACAGTGGATCTCCTTAACCACTTCATCAACATTATCTGGATATCGAGGATTACATTGTTCAAGCTGATTGTTCGAGCGGGTTCATGTATCTATTGAACTTCGGGATCTACAAGATTTGGTTCAACATCTTGTGGAATATCCAAGACAGGTTGCTCAACATACAACTTGATCTTGGGCGCATTGTTAACACATCGATCACTCCATTACTTGAGGTAGGATAATGAGTATCACGAATGATCTTTCTCAAAACTAATATCAAAATCGACCACTCTCAACCCCTTTGTCAAGTCATTTTCAAAAATTTTGCATTTCTTGATTCCCACAATCTAGTCTTTATGAAATGGACAATAGAATCATATCCCTTAGACCTCTCGACATATCAAACAAAATACCCACTTATGGTCATCGGGTCAACTTCGCTTTCTTGAGAATTATAAACTCTGCTGAATGACGGACATCCCCAAAACACGTAAATGTTACAAACTTGGTTTCCAACCCTTGAATAATTGAAGGTGTCTCTAAAGTGACTTTGTTGGAACTCGGTTTAATATGTACATTGCCATTTTAAAACTTGATCCATAAGGGGACTTGGAAGGCTGAGAGCTATAAGCATACTTTGTACCATGTCCATTAATGTTGAATTTCTTATTTAAGCCACACCATTTTGGTCAGGAGAACCCCAGGGCGTAGTATATTGGGCAACAATCCCATTCTCTTGAAGAAATCTTGCAAATGGACCGGATCTTATCCACTCCGATGTATCTTAGGGGTAGCCATGGTTCCCGGCGCCCGATTCGATTCCTCATTTTGCAAGAACCAGGAAGAAACCATCGCCTCATGGTTCGGGTTACAGTTTTGGAACGATTCTCTATGGTTTTGGTTAGATTTTAATCAGCTGTTGTTAATCTTTTGATAATTTATGATTTTTAAAATGGTTTATCAATTTCGATTACAAAAAAATGGGAAAAGAAAGAAAAAAAGATTGGACTTAATATTGATTGAGTTTTGTACATAATATTACTAATAATATTAAATTGTCATATATACTATTAGAGTATAGAGGAATGAAAGTTTACGTGGTTAAACACAATATTTGGTTTTAAAACATGTCTCATGTGGTTACGAATATAAAATATTATAATAAATATTTAATATTTCTTCAGCATATTTCACGAATAAAAATAAAAATCGTTGTCTTTAACTTTGAAATCGCCGGTTCCTAACGGTTCCACATCACAGTTCTAACAGATGGTTAAAAGCGCAGTTCTAATTTTGAAACTAACGAACCAGAACAAGCCTACAAGGTTCCGATTCAATTTTGGAGCAAATGGCCGTCAATGGTTCTCGGGCAGATTGACCCGCGATTCGGTTCAGATTGGTAACTTGATTTTGGTTCCATTTGGCCACTAGTGTATCTACCATAGTACTCACCACCTTTGCTCCCGATCTCACGGTCTTGATTTGTTTTCAGCGTTGTTTCTCTGCGGACTTTAAAAATCTTAAAAGCATCTAGTGCTTCATTCTTATTATTGAGTAAGTAGGGATACATATAACGTAAGTAATCATCATGAAGGTAATAAAGTACTTATCATCGATATGCGTCCAAATATGGACTACAAATATCAGTATGAATAATTTCCAATATTTGAACTCTCTTAGCACCCTTCTTTGACTTGTTAGTCTGCCTTTGCCATAGTGTAGTCTATCTGAGTCACAAAATTGGAAAAAATCTAAGTCTAAGTACCCGTCATTTACAATCTTTTAACTCTATCAATGGAGATGTGTCGCGATCTCGATTGCCACAACGTGAACGATCTTTCATTCATAACACATCGCTTAATACCTATAGTATCATGAGCGTGCAAACCAGTACAATTGCCATCATTTTGCAAATTAAGGCAAAAAAGACTATCAGACATAATACCATATCAATAATATCGGATCTATAAGATAAACTTAAATAAAGTGTCTGAAACGTTAAAGGAATGACCGGATGATACCAGTCTTGAAACATAAATCAAATTCTAGCAAAACTAGCAATATAAAAGTTTCTTCTAGAATCAAAATAAAACATTTGTGTAAAACTAGTTTGCCGTTCCTAATCTTCCACACGTGAGGGCATCTTATTTTGGAGTAGATGCTTTACTCGGCTTCCGCTTGGTTTTCCGCGGGTTTTGCAATCCACCAGGAATTTGTAATATGGATTGTTGAACGGAATCAATCCACCGTGTGTTATGATTGACATCAATCATATTGGATTCATAACAAACAAATGAAAGTTGAGTATCTTTCTTTTTCAAGCCACTTCAAGAATTTAGGGCAATTAACTTCTTTTGTGCCCTTTTTTTTATGCAAAAGTAGCACTTGCCTTCTTTCTTGATGTCACTTAATGGGGAAGAATTCTCTCTTTTCCAATCTTATAATTGTCCCTATTGAGCTCGGGAACATCAAATTTCATATCGAGACAAGTTAAGCTGGTTGAATAATTGCATATAATAAACATACTTATATCATCAAATTTGAAGCTATTTTAAGCAATATAACATGTTATACCAATGTAAATCATGTTAAAATATAAATCTAGAGACATAAAACTTGTTTGTGGGTGAAAGTTTTAATTGATTAGATTCATTTTACCTTTATGACAAAATTATCAAATTATTTCCCTTTTCTAATTCTGTGGGTAAATTAGAAAATCTAATTTGATATTTTATCTGATCAATTATATTAATACAATAAAATTTCATGTGGGATAAATTTTATCATATTCATATAATTAACCACAATTTATGTCTAAATCCATATGTGATCATAAATCCCAACTTAATATATAATTTTTATTTATAAAAGATGATGTGGCTACTCTTTTTATATAAAAACTTTATATTAATCACCGACATTTATCTTAATGAGAACTAAATTTTATAAATCCCGGCAATATCTAAGTTAAAATGACATGTTAAAATTTGTAAATAAATTCTCGTGGATGAAACATAAATTGCATGATTATACAAAATATCATGCCTTAAATGATTTATATGCATTAACCAAATTAATCATATATGAACATTAATAATATTCGAATAGCACAAAAATATTTAATTGTGTATCAAATTAATTATGGATGAATTTCTCATTATTTAATACTATGGCGGAAGGAAGGTTATGTAATATAATAGGACACAATATAGCGAAGAATAATAACGGCTTAAGCGATTACCTTTATCATGCCATATCACACCACCCCCAGTCTGGCGAAACTAGGGTCTTTATTATTTTTAAATTTTTTCCTCTTCTGACCGTCGACCCGAATAAATTCCAAAAAGTGAGAATGTTTATGTTCAAAAATGGACTTAACAATTTGCAAAAACAAAAAAAAACGGACCCCGATATTATATCGTAAGTCTCATTTTTAATATGTCGAATCATGTGATTTATAACCCACAATCCATGGAAAAAAATCCATAATATTTGAGATACGATAACCAAAAAATGGATTTATATATCATTTTGGTTTATCAAAAACATGAATCCAAAAATAAAGCTGAAAGATATATCATCCACAAATTCAATTCGAAATAGGATGAAATCAGATTTATATAGTCGAAAATTTCGAACACATGAATGATAAAACATATATCCCAGGAAAAGCGGGGGGTTAAACTGCGCTCGATGCAAATGTAAGTTAAAACTATTTATTCATGTTTCTACATCTACTATCTACTAGTATCTAAATGTCTGAATATTTCTATAAATTTTTGGATAGACTAAAATACCCTTCTAAATGGTGGACTACAATATCCCTATGTTTAATGGTAAAATCGTAATTATCATGCTTTAATGAAAAGGTTTCTCTTTGATTCTTAAACTCAAAAAAGCGTTAGGTTTCCCTCTTCCCCTCAATTACTCGCTATCTAAACTCACTTGCGTCTTTTCGTTGTGAGAAAAGAATTTTGATCCCCTCTTTTCTTCTTTTTTCGGTTTTCTCGGCAACAAAATGGAACAAAGACTCCTGCGGCAACTCCGTGTGAAACTCCGTTGGCTTACACGTTAAAAAGCCCCAAATTCAGTTTTTTTGTTTATTCTTTTTCCTTTTTGCTCAATTTTTGGTTGTTGATCGGTTTTCTACTTTTTTGGTGAGAGTTTTAACTTTGTGGAAATTTGTAATCGAGTTTACGATTAATTATTTGATTACCACAATCCCGTCTTTCTTTGTTTGGGTGAGTCAAATTCCGAGGGATTATGTAATTAAACAATTTCACATATGAAGTCTTGTATGTAAGTCAGCGGATCGATAATCTAGAGGGTGAATAGATTATCTCCATTGTTTCGATTATGCCCTCTTTTTTGAATCAAATAAGCGAAGACAATAATAAAGGTGCGGGAAGTAAACAACACGCGTCGACTTATAGAGTTTCAACCCGCGAGGGCTAATCCTCTACCACCCCAGTATATCAGGATGGATTTCAAAAGGAGAAAAAATTATTAATTACCAAAATTAATACTACACTTACAACATCACCTTGAAGAGCACCACACTCTTCTTCAACACCACCTTTGAGATTACCACAATCTCCACCGGCACCTTGTGAAGATTACCACAATCTTGAATCATGAAGAACACCAAATTCTTCAACACCTCAAGAGCATCACTCTTTAGCAACGCCTATCACTAGATCACCCAAGTGTATTCTTTCACAAGAATACTCACAAGTATGTCTTATGTTGAATGATGACTAAAATCAAGATTACAACTCAATAATGAATATTACAATTGTAGGTCCCAAGGGTGTGAGTGTAAGGTTTAGAAAGGGGGTTGAATAAACCTTACCAACTTTTCAAATTTAGTCCTTTTAAATATTCGAGTTAATACTACAGCTAAGTCATTGATGGGCCGGCTAAGTTAGTTAATCGGCGGAGTTGGCCACTCAGCGGACTTCATTGGTTTGTTGATAGAATAACTCATTTGTTTTGACTAAAAACTTAACTTGTGATATGTTTTTTCATGAAGACTTAACACCCTTGATTTTGGTTTAAGTTTGTTTCAATACTTGGTTTTAGCACTTTGTTGATTATCAATTGGACAACAAATTTATCGTGAGATATAAATGTAATATCGAGAAATTAAAGTCTTTGAAATGTAAATGACACAATAAATTTTTATAGAGGTTCGAAGATGGGGTAATTCTTCTACTCCTCTCTTCTCCAACTCCTGGAGAATCCACTAAGTATTGATCAATATACGGTGGTTAACAGTCCGAGATACAAGTCTTAATCACACGGTGACTTGATCCTTTGGGACTCGATCGGAGATGCCTTGGTCACGCAGTGGCTTCTCATCGACCCAGCTTCTTCCGCGAGGCGTTTATCTTGCTACTACAGCCCACTTGCTCAAGTTCCTTGGATTTGATCACGAAGCCCTCCAAATAAACTTAAGCTGGTTCGACCACGAACCTTCCTACAATCCTTCGTGGAATGTAGACCCTTGATTCTTGAATGTTTCCTCTTCAAGCTGATTGAAGTAAATCTTTCCTTCACGGTGAGTGTATGATTGATTTCCCCGTAATGTAGGCTTGAGGATTGGCGTTTAATTACTTGAGAATATTTCAGGTTACAAATGTTTCTTTCTTGCTTGTATTCAATTCTCAGTTGTCAAGGTAACATTTTCTCAATAAAACTCCTCGACTTTTATAGTGGTCTTTCAAAAATATGCCCGTTGAAGAGATAGGCTTATTTTTTGAAAGTCACTTAATGATCGTTGGCTTGTCTTGTTGCGAGTTCTTGGAATTGACATTTTCTCGTATAAATGATCCTTGACTTTTAAAATCGACACGGTGCGATCTTCCCATTGGTTTATTCCTTTTGCACGCTTAAGGGGCTATGCACTTTAAGAAAAGTAGTATGGAAGTATTACTTGTTTAAGTAATTCTCTTGATTTACGTACAACGGATCTCTTTCGATTATCTCGACTTGTTGCATTTCCTTGCCTTTCTAGGTGACTTGAGTCGACTTCGATCATGGATGACTCTTTTGTCACTTCAACTTAAGACTTGGCTATCTTGAGTTGACTTGGTGATCTTTACTGTGCATCTCAGTTGCACCTTGATCGAGTTCTATCTTCTCTTAACCATTTGCTCATTTGCCTCAGTGAGTCTTCCTTAGTCTCGATTGTTTTCTTGCATGTTCGAGCATAGTGACTTAACCCGACCAGCCCTATCTATTCAATGCAATTTACAACAAAAATGGGTGCCAACTTCCTATTCTAAGTTTTACATGGCATTCATCAAAATCTACAAAATAATTTCCCAACAATTTCCCCTTTTTGATGATGCAAAACTTAAAACATACATCAATAATTAAACGAGCAAAGATACATACGAGGCAAATGTAGAATCACGGAATGTATGCTTAGAATATATCTTTTATTGATCATAACATTCTTGTTCTTTACATAGGCTTTGTTTACAAAGTGTATCGAGCTTGAATTAAAAGAAAATGTATCGAGCTTAAATGGACCTTAAAGTAACCATGTTGTTCTATATCTCCACAAGTATAGAAATTGTACAATTTTATTCAATGTCTGAAGACTTACATAAAAATGTATTTACATAGTAAAATACATGAAGGGTGGGCAATAACAACTTAAATCTCCTTGACCTCCTCAACTTCTTTCATCTTGACTCTGTCATCTTGACCTTAACTTCTCTTTTCTCATCTTGACCACCTTCTTCTTTTTCATACGCCCTACGCCCGACTTCATCTCTTCCGATCTTTCTTGTCTTTCCTCCCATGCTGAGTTTGTTTTTTATTTTCCTCTTCAATTCTCTTCACATACTCGGCATTGTTCTTGGCCACTTGCGGGTTAGCTCTTACGTCAAATCCAACCCAATAGATCCCTCGTTTCTTGCACGGATCTATATACTCAATATTTTTGGGCGAGAGGTCTGGAGTGCAGAAACCTCTTCATCCACCTCTGCTTCTTTCTCGTCCTGCAGGCGTGTCTTGTCTTGGTCTTCTTTTTCCCGGTGGTGACTACGCGAGTGACCAACGAGAGGCGCCGGTGGTCTGGCTGCTGTCGGCTTCTTCACATAGTGTGAGACCTTTTTCCCAGTACAAATCCCAGGCTTGGTAGTGGACATATTTGCGAAGTAACCTTGAGATCGAGCATCTTGGAATTCATCAATAGATCTTGGCTCGGTTCCGGCATACGAAATGGCATAGGTGTCTGCTGTGCATTTGGAATGCCTCCATGTTGTTTGAATATCCATAACTCGGGCATCCATCCTTTTTCCACTTCCTTCATCCTGCTTCATTGTCTTTCTCTTTTCGACCATAGGTGCAGTGTTGGAGTGGCGAGTCATTGGGAGTTTCTTTGATGATATCAGTTGTGACAAGACCTTGTTGAGGGTTTTAGCAACCATCAAGGTCACATCTTTCGAACCTTCCCCCTCAGCGGACTTCCTTTCTTCTCTCTTATTACTTCCTCGGTTTGTCTTCCCTTCACATTTACCCCATCATCTCGACCGGATCCATGTAGCGCTTTAGGTATTCCCTCTTCCCCCTTTTTGGCATCATCAAATGAGAGAGGAACTCCTAGAAACAAGCTAGCAAGCAAGAAGTCTAGTCTTCGATAGTCGAGTTACATTTTGAATCTCTGCGGAATATCTTTGCATGGAACTGATGCGGGTGGCGTTGGATTCATGCTACCAACTTTTCTCGGCCATGAGAAGGCGAATTTTCGATCCATATTCTCTTCCCGCGAGCTCGTTCTTATTGTGTTCCACGCTGACGGCTTTATCTACGTGGTGTGAGATTCATGCATTTGTTCGATGTGCTCTTGCAATTTTGTCTTTGCATCGGCATTCTCAGCCCGCCCGGACTAGCAACTTGTTGAACAATGTCCTAAAATATCGAGCTTGTTCCCACCTGCATTGTATGCTTTGCTATTGCCACCACTCCCAGGATCTGACTATTATGCCTGTAAATCGGCCCGGTAAAGGTTGGCGTCTGTTATCGACCTCATGTCCGGTGAGGCACTGGTGCCTCTCCATCTTTTCAATCTCGGCAAATAAGGCTTTGAAGACTTCCCGAACTTGTTTGTCTCCTCTATTTGATTGGCACCAGCGTCAAAGTCGCGTAGTCGGTGGAACAATGGTGTCACGATGGAATAACGAGTGCAGTGCGTGAGCGCTCGCGATCTCTAGGCGATTCTTGGGGAGGTCGGTCTCTCCGGAGATAAAGAAATGATTCTATGATAGGATCATCACGGGCAATTGGAATACGTTCAATGATAAATGGTGCTCGTGAAGTCCCACTGTGTGGTCGAACTGCTGCGGCAGGGCTGCGCGATGGACTCTGTTTGTTGTGGTGCTGTTGTGAAGTTGACCCGGCTTGTTGAGCTCGGTTGTCTCAACGGCTTCGTCGGTCTCGTGGTTTTTCCAAATGAGTTAGTAGTCCTCGGCTTTGCTCGAAGCATCATCGGACGATGATGAGATTTCCATGGGTGGCTCATCATCAAAGTTGAATGTTTGGCGAGTAGTCTTGAGGTCGGACTTACTCGTGGTTTGGAACATCCTCGTGTGAGTCTTTTGGATCTGCAATAGGGGATGACTAAACCGTCTTCACCTTCCGGATCGGAAAAAGTTACGTCGAGGATTATCACGGGAATCGTGAAGCACATATCTCCTTTTGATGGATCAATGATAGCGGGAGAGGATGTTACGTAGCCGATCTCTTTACCCCGCAAGTCTCAACCTCCCGGGTGGCCTTCGTTACCCCATGCGATCTTAAGCTGCGGTGAGGCACTTGACATGTTAGTCAAGTGGCTACAATAATCTAGAGGGAGGGTGAATAGATTATGCGATTTTCGCAAAATCACACTCTCTTTCAAAACGAGTAAATAACAAGAATATAAATCTTTGAAAATAAACAACACTCGTTGATTTAAAGAGGTTCAACCCACTTTTTGGGCTAATCCTCTGCCACCCCAGTATCTAGGGATGGATTTCAAAAAGAAAAAAAGATTTTATTAATTTGCAAAAATTAATACAACACCTTGAGGATTACCACAACCTCTTTCACCACCTTGAGGATTACCACAACCTCTTACAACACCTTTGAAGATTAACACAACCTTGAGCAAACACCTATCACCTAGATCACCCAGTGTATTCTTACCACAAGAGAATACTCACAGGATGTCTTGTGTTGAATGATGACCAAAATCAAGATTACAACTCAATAATGATTGATACAATATGAGTACAAGTGTAATCAAGAATTGAAAAGCCTAGACCTCAAATAAGTGCAAGTGAAAGTGCTTGGCTAATACAACAAGATATATGAAAGTGTTTGCTCAATTGCTCTTTTGCTTGTATATTGTGTTGTTGTATCTGTTCTTGAATGAAGCCTCTTTATAGGAGAGGACTTGGCTTTCATTTCCGGACATTGGCTCCTCCTTGGGAGTGATTTCTTTGCAAAAGAAACCATTTAAAATGATCAATATAGCTGTTAGAAATCAATCCCACAAAATAGGAAAAGTTATGCAGCATGGCAGGTAGTTCTTTGATAAACATGGGGTTCGACCGGTCGTTGAGAGATAAGATTGAAATTGAATTAATTTTTACACGGGGACCGGTCGAAGGGGTGCGACCGGTCGCCCTTCTTGTGACCGGTTGCCTTGAAGATTTTC
The DNA here is from genome assembly GCA_016081115.2 of Rehmannia glutinosa. Classification (NCBI taxonomy): domain Eukaryota; kingdom Viridiplantae; phylum Streptophyta; class Magnoliopsida; order Lamiales; family Orobanchaceae; genus Rehmannia; species Rehmannia glutinosa. The sequence continues at coordinate 10,861 of JABTTQ020003044.1, read as the reverse complement.
GAAGCAGTCAGAACAAAATCGACTCCCAGTGCAATTAAGCCCGGTCGTCGGTCATCTTCTACTGTTTTACTTCGTCCCATTTTTACGTTTCTCGGCTCAACTCAGTGCGGGTTGCCCTATAGGGCGACCGTCGAAACTGAAACAAATGTGTTGTCAATGTTTTATTGAAAATAAACTTGAAATTCTCAGAAAAATAGTAAAAACATTTTAAGTTGATCGGAAGTATTTAGACATGACATTTAGGGACATAGTTTTGGTTTAAAAACTTATTTGAACAAAATCGAACATAATCATCAAAATCATGATAAAAATATTTATCTAACAAACTCCCCCTTTTTGATGATTACAAACCAAACAATTTTCTTGAGGGCGATTTGAAAACCAAATAAAAATTTTCGGTTTCTGCGTGTAAACTATCCGTTAGAAGTATTTCATACAAAGCTCCCCCTATTTGTGAGCATATCAACAAACGATTATTATAAGTAAGAAGCACAAGCTATAACAAGCTTATATAGAATGCATCATGAGCTAATGAGCTCCCCCTGTCACTAAAACTTATAATCAATTTCATCAGGGTCAAAATTCAAGCCATAGACTAGGTATTAGAGTCCACAATACTTATTGCGAGCTTTTATTAGCTTTTCTTGAGCTAACGAGCCAATATCCTGTTTCTCCCCTTTTGAATCATCAAAAGAATGTTAGAATGGTGAAAACACCATACAATAATATCAAAAGTGCGCCAAAGGGGCGGTTTATTAACCGTTGAGCAATTAAAGCATAATAATCGAAGGAAAATGGGAGAAATGTAATATGAAGAGTTCATACGCTTGTTTTGTTTGTCAAAACATGATCTCAATAAGTATAGAAGACTTTTGAAAGCAATAGAATCATGTATAAGTTGAAATTTTCATTGCGACATATCATCGAACACCTTATGTGCGTTAAAAATAAGAGAGGTTGTATATAACCTTTGTAAATGGTTCAAGCCAAAACTTTTCAACATCAATTCAAGTCAATCATCATACATAACAACACAACAACCAAGCTCATCATGATCATCTAAGAAAATTACATCAAAATTTTCAAGAAAATCGAAAACTCAAGGTTCAACCTAATTTGGCAAAAGAAGCGAAATTCTTACCATTTGATCGGAAAGAGTGAGGCCATAATGATGATGATCATGCTATATAATGTCATGTTGTGTAAAATATGCATGAAATCCATTTTTGAATGAAATTTGAGTGAATTTGGCAAAGGGACGAAAAATGGCCAAAAATTTGTTAAAATGAAGAATGCTTTGAAGGCAGGACGTTTAAAAGCCAAAATATAGCTTAGGGCGACCGGTCGAGGTTGAGGGCGACAGTCGAGGTTGAGGCGGCCAGGTTGCCCTCAACTCCTTCGACTTCATTGTCTTGTCGATTTTTCCAAAATCAGAATTTTCAACCAAAAATCCCATTTTTCGCCCTAAGTTTTTAAAAAAACATGCAAAATGCAAGCGTAAGCTTCATTCATATGCATTATGCCTAGCAGAGCTCGTGATGATGAAAAAGTCTCGGAAGATAAGCGGTTTTTGTGAAAATATCACGCTAATTGATCTTGAGATGGTACAAAAGATATCTCAATTTTACGTTTTGAAACACAATCCCTTAGAAAATGATGTCGAATCTCAATATGTTTGAAATGCGGTTATGATGAACCGGGTTTTGAGCAATATTTATAGCGGATATATTATCACAAAAGATAGGTACATTTTCAAAAGAGCATTTGTAATCCGCTAAGGTTTGTTTCATCGAAAGTTGAATTACAACAAAATCTTGGCGGAAATATATTCGGCTTGGCCGTTGAAGAAAGAAACTCTGATTTTGCTTCTTTGAAAACCAAGAAAACTAGGCAATCGCACAAAAATTGACATGATCGCATAGTCGAATCACTATAACCTTTAAGAGAAAAATTTTCATTCTTTGGATAAAATAAACCATATTGAATGGTGCCTTTCAAATATCGAAAAATCCTTTTAACGGCACTCATATGAGATTCTTTGGATTGCTTTGAAAAGCGAGCACATAGGCATACGGCATGAAGAATGTCCGGTCTACTAGCGGTTAAATAAAGTAAACTACCAATCATACCTCGATACTTTGATTCATCCACGGACTTGCCTTTCTCATCTTTGTCAATTTTGACATTTGTTGCCATAGGAGTAGAGACGGTTCTTCCTTCTTCAATGCGAACTTTTTCAAAAGTTCTTTTGTATACTGATTACGAATATAAATACCTTCTTGACATTGCTTAATTTGAAGTCCAAGAAAAGTTAAGCTCCTATCATACTCATCTAAATTCTCCTTGCATTAACTTAGAAAATTTCTTGCACAAAGAATCATTAGTAGCACGAAGATAATATCATCAACATATATTTGCACAAGTAAACAATCTTGCCCTTTTTCAAAAACAAATGAGTTGTATCAACTTTACCTCTTATAAAACCATTTTGTAAAAGAAAAGAACTAAACTATCATACCATGCACGGGTGCTTGTTTTAAACCATACAAGGCCTTTTTAAGTTTATAAACATCATTAGGCACAGAAAAGTTTTCAAACCCGGAGGTTGTTTTACATAGACTTAACTGAAATAATACCATTTAAGAAGCGGATTTAACATCCATTTGGTAAAGTTTGAAATTTTAAAACAGAATAGGCAAGCAAAATCGAATAGCTTCTAAGCGTCTTTCGGTGCAAAAGTTTCATCATAGTCGATACCTTCTTCTTGACAATACCCTTGAGCTACTAAACTTGCCTTATTTCGAACAATGTTGCCTTGATCATCAAGTTTGTTCCGGAATACCCATTTTGTGCCAATAATGGTTTGAGAAGGAGGACAAGGTACGATTCCCATACATCATTTCTTTCAAATTGATTCACTCCTCTTGCATCTCTAGAAACCAATCCTCGTCCTCAGTAGCTTCTTTAGCATTTTTAGGCTCTTTTTGAGAAATAAGAGCTTTCTCGGCAAATTTTCTCAGTCATCACTTTGTCAAGGATCACCAATAATAAGATCTTTGGGTGATCTCCCTTAAATTTCAATCTGCAACGGAAGATCCGAGATATCATCTCTATCTTCTTGAGGACCATTTGAAGTGGATGGTTGATCATTTGATGTAGACGGTTGATCATCAATTTGAATAATTTGTTCAATAATATCTTCCTCATCACTTTCATCATTAGGAATTCTTTCAACTCAGAAGCTTCATTGAATTTAACATGGATGGATTCTTCAACAACTCCACTAGTCTTATGTAAACCCGATATGCTTTGCTTTTTGTTGAATATCCCATAAATATCCCTTCATCGGCCTTAGGATCAAGTTTGTCCAATTGATCCTTGGTATTCAAAATAAAGCATTTACAACCAAATATCTTGAAATAACTAATATTTGGGTTCTACCTTTCAAAGCTCATATGGAGTTTTATTCATTTTAGGGCGAATATAAACTCGATTAATGACATAGCAAAAGCGGTACTTACGGCTTGGCCCAAAAATACTTTAAAGTGAAAATTCATTGAGCATGGATCGACTCATTTCTTGTAATGTCCGATTTTTCCGTTCGGCTACTCCATTTTGTTGAGGTGTCCTTGGGCAGAAATTATGAGCATATCATTTGGTTTCACAAAATACTCTAAATTCACCATCAAATTCTCCACCTCGATCGCTTGAATAGACTTGATAGTATCTTCTTTTTCATTCTCAATAAGTCTACACAACTTAACAAACTCATTAACGGCATCGTTTTTATTGGTAAGAAAAAGAGCCCAAGTATATCTCGAAAAATCATCATGACTATAACAAAAGTGTAATGTTTTCCACTTAGACTAGCCGTACCAATGTCCCCGTACAAATCAAGGTGAAGCATTTGTAGGGGTTTGGTTGTGGAAATTTCATTTTTGGGCTTAAAACTACTTTTAACTAATTTGTTCTTTTGACAAGTGTCACATAAGCGAAGATTTTCAAAATTTAATTTGGGTAGTCCTTTCACATGTTGGTTTTTGTAAATGTTTTCAAATTCTTGTATCCAACATGTCCAAGTCGCCTATGCCATAAACTAGTTAAATCATTATTGGCGACTAAACAAGAAACATTTTGACTAACCAAATCACTTGTACAAATTTTGTAAAGATTGCCTTTTCTATTTGCTTCACAAATAATTTCACCATTTTTAAGAATAAGGCATTTTCTTTATTAAAGGAAACATCATATTTTCAATCACAAAGTTGGCTAACAACTTATCAAATTAAACTTAAGCCCTTCAACTAATAGAACATTACTAAGAGAGAAAGAAGAATTACCAATTTCTCCATTTCAAGAATCTTTCCTTTGCCATTGCGAACATGACCATACCCTCTTCTTGGAGTTTGATGTTGGTAAAAAGTTCTCTCCTCCCGGTCATATGGCGTGAACATCCAATCCATGAGCCATTTTGAATCTTCCATTGTGGTTATAGCCCATATTACCTACAAAAGAATTTCTTTTAGGTACCCTATAATTTTGGGGTCCATGGGGGTTAGTCTTGAGACCTTTGGGTCTCAAACATGTCTTGAGCTATTTCTCGATTTGCAATTATTAACATAATGTCCAACTTTGCCACAATAAAAACAAGTAGGAGTATTATAATTATTAGCACGTACAAAAGTCGGACCTTGGTTATTTTCTTAAAAACACTTTGAAATGGCTTATAACCAAGTCCGATTTGGAATGCTCACCTCTTTGTGCATCTAAATTTTTGTGACTTTATCCGTACTTATGTTGAAACGATGCATATCATTTTTCAAACATTCAATTTCTTTTGTGAGCAATTCTTTTTCGGTTTCAAGAGAATGAATTCTAGTAAGAGTAAGAGCATGAGCTTTGTGCAGAGATTCATAAGAGGTAAATAATTTTTCTTTTTCAACGCCTTAATCTCCTTATGCTCTCCTTTTTCAAATTTTTGTATTTAACGATTAAATTTTGAAACTCAATTTGCAATTCATCAAAAATCACATTGCAAGTCATCAACTATGGAGGAAGTAGAAGAATTTGAGTGTACCTCATTGTTTTCATCGTCTATAGCCATGAGACCATGTTAGGTATCTCCTTATCATTGGTTGTTTTTCGAGTAGTTCATCCCATGTTTTGACTTAGCATTTAGAGCCTTCTTTTTGTGAAAGGCTTCTTTTTCTTTTGCTCCTCTTCATCGAGCTTCGGCAATTGGCAATGAAGTGCGGGTTTTCGCATTTAAAGCAGCATTATCTCTTGGTTTTCTTGCTTTATTTTTTTATTTACAAATTTTGCAAATTTTCGAACAAGTGCGGCCATCTCCTCATCATCATCATCATTATCATAGTATGGATTATTAGAAGAAGAAAGCAAGACCTTTAGGAATAATTTGCATACCAGGAATTGATTTGTGGATGGTTTGGAATTTTTCCTCTCCTTGAGATAAACTTCATAGATGAGTAGATTTCCAATAAGTTCATCAAACTTGAGTGTCTCAAGATTTTGTGCCTCCGTGATTGCCGTTACTTTTTCGGACCATGAGCCGGAAGTGCATTCAATACCTTGGTCACCTTGTCTTCTTCGGAGATGACCTTGCGGGGAGCACAAAGAGGATTGACAATATTGTCGAGCGCTTTCCACCATCTTGGAGATGCTTCGCCATCATACATGTTAAAGTTTTGAAGTCTTTAACAAGCATGGTCTTTCTTGCTTGCTTGACTTTCTTAGTCCCTTCATAGATTGTCTCCAATTTTTCCCAAACCTCATGTGCGACACTTATGCCTCTTTATGCGATTGTCTTTACGGTGGCGGTAAAGAGAACAATGCAAAATATTTAAGGCACTGGTTTGAGAAAAGCCTTTTTGTCGTTTTCATCAAACTCCTTGAAAGGTTTAGGAGCCAAAGTGCCATCCTCCGATTTCTTTGTTGGTTGATCAACTCCTTCATGACCCACATTCGAATGTCGAACCAGCACGCCTTAGGAAGCACTCCATACGGTCTTTCCAAAATGCGTAGTTGTTGGCGTCGAATAGTGGTGGCTTATTGGTGGAGGGCGCCGATGGTGAGATGAGAATCATTTGTAGCCATGGATCTTTCCTCTTTGCTCGGGCGAGCTAGCGAAGTTTGGCTTTGATACCTTGTTAGTCAAGTGGCTACAATAATCTATAGGGGGTGAATAGATTATGTCGATTTTTAGCAAATCACACTCTTAGAAATCAATCCTGAAAATAGGGAAAAGTTGTGCAGGCATAGCGACGGATGGTTTGCTGATAAACATGGGGTTCGGTAATCGTCGTAGAGATAAGATTGAAATTGAATTAGCGAATTTTTACGGGGGGACGGTCGAAGGAAGTCATGCGACCGTGCATCTGCTGCATTAACTGTGACCGGTTGCCCTTGAAGATTTTCGAAGCAGTGGAACAAAAATCCAACTCCCAGGTGCGAGTAAGCGCGGTCGGCGGTCGACGCCGATCGCCCTACCTATTTACTTTATACGTCCCATTTTACGTTTCTCGGCTCATTTCGGCTTTCAGTGCGGGTTGCCCTATAGAGCGATCGGTCGAGCACGAAACAAATGTGTTGTCAATATTTTATTGAAAATAAACTTCAAGAAATTCTCCAGAAAAATAGTAAAAACATTTTAAGTTGATCGGAAGTATTTAGACAATATTTAGGGACATAGTTTTGGTTTAAAAACTTATTTGAACAAAATCGAACATAATCATCAAAATCATGATAAAAACATTTATCTAACGGGACATCCCCTTCCGCGTTAATCAATTTTGTCTTGGGGTCTTGTAGTGGCATCCTTTGAGTCTCGCTCCATGGATTACAGCTTTCCGATTCAGTGTTAACTCCCGGGCTTGATTCCTTCATGTGCCTCGGCTGCATCGGCGTCATTGGCTGGATGCGGTTAGTACCTCGATTGAGACGATCTCAACTATCCCGAGCCTCGTTGATGACCCTTTGTTGTGTATTTTGTGGTTATTCTTTTCCCACTTGACCTCCAGAGATTCATTGTGGAGTCGAATTTCATGACATCCTCAGGCCTTCTTTGCGGTGGAGGAGTTCCCACTCGGTGGCACACCGGTGAGTGACAGAATGGGGTCACTCATCTCGGACTCATTTGTTCCCATTAGTGTTCGGCCGTTGGGGCGGTGGTAAGACGCTTCATTAGGGGTTGGCTGGTAGGGTCCCCACGATCCCGGTTTCATCGCGATTACCCACTTAACACCTTAAATAGAATGGTGGGAAGTGGTGGCGGCTTAACAACGATGTGATATCTTTGCACCACTCCCTTCAGGATCTATCTCGGTTGTGATTTGGATGACTCACACTAGTCCTCCGTCATTCTTTGCTCATGTAGGATTAGGATTCTTGCATTGCTTTGCATTTGCAACTGCCATACGTAAGCGACACTTAAGGGGTCAGATCCTCATCACTTCGATAGAATGTCGAGGTGAGGATGTGTATGTTACGTGGTGCCGGTGAGAGGCGAATCTTTGGCCTTCTCACGTGCCTCGAAACTATTACGCCAACCTTTCTTTCTCCTTCTCACTTTAAAGATATTTAGAATGTCCATGATTTTTTTCTTCATCAAGAGCTTGCACCACATTGGTCTTTGGAAGCTGTTCTGGATCGACTCAACCCACTTCCTCCACTCTCACGGGGATTTTGGATGTATAGATAAGGTGGGGAGAGGATCATCACATCATCATCATCTCAACATCTTCTCATTTTGTCCCTCGTTCTCGGGATAGAAGGTAGCAAGCTTTGGTGCTCCATTACTGTCATTTAAATCTTACGGGAGGAGGATATAACCGCATCAGCGGCGGTTTGCTTTACCAGCTCTTATGTCTGTTGTTGAACTATAAGCGTGTGTCTTGATTTGCCTCTCTGATTACCTTGGTAGACTTGTTTTTCATCAATAATTCTACGGAGACTCAATTTGGTTTCTCAAGCTCGGGGCAGCTTGAAGATTTTCTTCTCTTTGTTTGTACGGATGGACTTTTGGATCGGATAAGGTTTCTTCGAGTCTGGGCGGTGGGGGCGGTGTCGTGTCGTCTTCTTAGAAAGGCGCGTCGTGGCTTATCGATTCTCCTTTTTCTTGGCCGGAGAAGGTATTTGACATTTCTTCTCGGCTTGCGAGCTCTTGAGGGTAGGAAGCAGGCTGGGAAGCGGGTGACTGGCTGCGGGCGGGAGCGAGATATCTTTTTCTTCGCTGCGGGGTAGCGGTCTTCTTGGCAGCTGCAGGAGCAGCCTTCTTTTGAGAAGGGGAGACAGTTGTATCATCAGGGTCAGCTGATTCCCCCTCACTCGTATCAGCTCTTTTAGCGTAGGCTCTCTTCCTGTGCGCCAGAGGTTTGATCGAAACATCCTCTTGTTTACATAGAACGCCTTTCCATGTCGAAGAGGACTTCATTTTACTTCTGTTCGGCCAATCACCAGGCCGTATCCCAGGAACCTCCAAATGTACCATCCTCCTTGAAGGATTTATTCCCAACATTCTGGCAAGTCTGCTGTATACAAACTCAGCCTTAGTTCACTTTCTTCTCTTCAATGATCGCTTACAATCACGGTCAACTTTGCTTTGGACAACTGGTCAAAGCTCCCAAATTGATGTCTATGCATTTGGCAACGATGTCCAGCAATTTGTGGTAGTCCTCCTTCAGCAGCCTCTTATTAGCTGTATAGACTACTTTCGCAGCACAGTCGGACTTGGCTACTTCCTTCCAAGCAGCAGCCAGGTCGACATCAGCTTCATAAATTTCCGGCACTCCTTCCACCGGCAACAAGCGGTGTGCAGATCTTAGCGTAATGGTGAACTCTTTCCATGAGCCGAGAGGACTTGATTCCTCATCGTGAACCTCAGCGTTCACGTAGAACTGTCGCGACCTCTTCTACGTAGGTCATTGGGAACTCCATCGTCAAAAATGATCTTAATCCAGATTTTTCCAGTTTCTCAGTAATCTTCTTCACGGGTGTCATCGGACCCTTCATGAGTGAATACCATTTGAGATGTTTTGCAGACGAGAAACTTGAAAAATGAACTGAGGATTATAGGGTTTTGAGAGAAAATTTTGCTTTTGCTTTCGAGAGAGAGATGAACAGTTTTGGGTAAAGTGGTGAGAAACGGACAAAAATGGTTTAAGTATGGTTTTATGAAAGGGCGTGCGGTTGGTTTGTAGGTCGAGGGTGTGAGTGTAAGGTTTAGAAGGGGGTTGAATAAACCTTTACCAAACACTCAAATTAGTCCTTTTTAAAAATTCAGAGTTAATACTTCACTGTTTGTGTCCTTGATGGACAGCTAAGTTAGTTAAATGGTGAGTTAGTCACTCAAAGTTAGTGCAGTGGTGATAGAATAACTTTCCAATTGTTTGATTAAAAACTTAACTCTTTGTGATTTGTTTTTCGTGGAAGACTTAACACCATTGAATAAAGTTAAGTTTGTTTTAATACTTGGTTTAGCACTTTCGATTGATTATCAATTGGATAGCAAATTTATCAGCGAGATAAAATAAGATGCGAGAAATTAAAAGTCTTGAAATATAAATGACAATAAGTTTTTATAGAGTTCGAAGATGGGGTAATTCTTCTACTCATCTCTTCTAAACTCCACAGAGGAATCCACTAAGTATTGATCAATATACGTGAGAATTAGTTGCCAGTCTGAGGGCTCTGGCGCCGATCACACAACATGATCTCATGGGGCTCGATGCAGGAGAATCGCTTGGTCATGGTGAACACCATGCAGCTCGAAGCTTCTTCCACGACTGTTGCGCACTCTGTGCTTGCTCAAAGCAGCACAGATTTGATCACGAAGCCACTCCAAAAACTTGGGCCCAGTTGACCTTGAACCTTCCTACAATCCTCAGTGGAATGTAGACCCCTTGATTCTTCAAACATTTCCTCTTCAAGCTGATTGAAGTTATCTTTCCTTCACATGTGAGTGTTGGATTGATTTCCTTTGTAATGTAGGTTGAGGATTGATCTTGAATGATTTGAGAATATATTAGGTTGCGATTCAAATGTTTGCTTGAATGTTCGTGGTTCAGGTAACGCCTTCTCGAGTTATTCCTCGGCCTTTTATAGTGATCTTTCAAAAATCTGCCCATTGAAGAGATAGGCTTATTTTTGAAAGTCACTTGTCAGTCGTTGGCTTGTCTTGTTGCAGTCCTTGGAATTTCCATTTCCTCATATTAATGATTCTTCAGCTTTTCGAGTTCGACATGGTGCGATGCTTCCCATTGGTTTATTCCTCTTGCACGCTTAGGCCCGAGCACTTCAATAAAGCGTATGGAGGTATTACTTGTTTAAGTAATTCTCTTGATTTTTGTGCAACGGATCTCTTTCGATTGTCTTGACTTGACTTGCATTTTCTTAACTTCCCCAGGTGACTTCGAGTCAGCTTCCAATCATTGATGACTCTTCATCACTTCAACCTTGAGACTTGGCTGTCTTGAGTTGACTTGACGATACTTCACTCGGCTATCTCAGCTGCACCTTGATCAGTTACCATCTTCTCTTCTTTGCCATACTCAGTGCCTCTCGGCGGTCTTCTTCTAGTCTCCACTGTCTTCTTGCATGTTTAGGCATAGTGACTTAACTCGACTTTGACCAGCCCTATCTATTATAATGCAATTTACAACAAAAATGGGGTGCCAACTTCTATTCTAAGTTTTACATGGCATTCAATCAAAATCTACAAAATAATTTCCCAACAATTTCCCCCTTTTTTGATGATGCCAACTTAAAGCATTCATACAATTATTTAACAGCAAAGATACATACAGACAAATGTAGAACTACAGAATGTATGTTTAGAATCGATCTT